>CM042153.1:8901622-8921622 GCA_023376005.1 Doryteuthis pealeii | reverse complement strand
GATGATCTCAATTCTTCTTCTGATTTCCAGTTCCTCTACTCACTTTTCTATGCTTTTAGGGAGCGTTCCAAGTGCACCAACTACAATTGGTATCACTTTCACCCTCATATTCTATATTTTTTCAATCCTCTAGCAAGGTCAAGGTATTTGTCTAACTTTTCGTTTTCTTTCATCTTTACCCTATTACCTGAGGGAACCTAAAAATCTACCTGTTGTCTAGTTCTCTTTTTCCTAGTTGATCAGTACTAAGTCTGGCTTAAGGCTGGGATAAGGCGATCCTTTATCGCAAATAACCAGATAATTTTATATGTTTCATTCTCGAGAACAGATTATGGTTTATGTATATGTCATTTTGTTATGTGGTCAAAATATAGTTTTTGCACAATTCCCAGTGGATCACCTTTCCATCCAAATCGTTCCTAATTATTATTATTTTCACTTCTTTTGAGATTTTCACATCTGGGTTAGCTGATGGTCTTTCACTGGAATCTCAGTGACAACAAATCTCCTCAGGTATCCAGGACTCTTCTGAGTATTCTAGCCTATTGCAGCAAGGTAGTAGTTTGGATGGACTCAATTCTTCCTCTGATTTCCAGATCCTCTAATCTTTTGTCCAAGCTTTTTGGAATCGTTCCAAGTGCACCAATTGGTATCACTTTCACCCTAATATTCTACAGCTTTTTGAATTTTCTGGCAAGGTCCAGGTATTTATCCATCTTGTTCTCTTTAATCTTCAGCCTGTCACCTGCTGGAACCACAAAGTCCACCTGTTGGCCAGTTCTCTCTTTTTTGTTAATCAATAATAGGTTTTGTCTCCTGGCTGGGATAAGGGGATCTGTCAATTATTATTATTATTATTATTATTATTATTATATTATTATTATTATTATTATTATTATTATTATTATTATTATTCACTCCTTTTGAGTTTTCACATCAGCGTTAGCTGATGGTCTTTCCCTGGAGTCTGAGTGACAGCAAGTCTCCTCAGGTCTCCAGGACTCTTCTCAGTATTCTGGCAGATTGCAGCAGTGCAATATTCTGGATGTTCTCAATCTTTCCTCTGATGTCGAGATTTTCTAATCCCTTTTCCTAACCCTTTGGGACCGTTCAAACTACAATTGGTCTCATTTTCATATTCCATAACTTTTTCAGTTCTCTGGCAAGGTCCAGGTATTTGTCCATTTTTTCATTTTCATTCAGCTTCACCCTGTGATCTACTGGAACTGCAAAATCCACCAGTTGACAAGTTCTTTCTTTTTTGTTAATCAGCACTAGGTCTGGTCTTCTTACAGGGATACTTGCATTATTATTATTATTATTATTATTATTATTATTATTATTATTATTATTATTGTTGTTGTTGTTGTTGTTGTTGTTGTTGTCACTCGTATTCCGTTATTTTCTTATTCTTTGTTTCATTTTTAATTTATTTTCTGTCTCTGTCTTATCTTCATTCGTCCTCTTTGTCTTTTATCTCCAACAAACTTTATTCATCTCCTTATTTTTCTTTTACTTTGCAATTATCAATGAAGTCCAATTTGAGATAAGCTGGTGACAATGAAATTCAAACTAGAAAATAATAATAAAAAAACAACTTCATCGTTGTATTCATGCTTACATATCAAGGAAATCTCAAAACACACCTACACACACACACACACGCACACACACACACACACACACAAACAAAAACTATTGTTTAAATATATATTGGTTTTATTAATTTTCTTCCAGCATTTCGCTTTTAGGTTCGATCCTCTTTCTTTTTTTTAAATATATCTTTTATAAACTTTTTATTTGACTGTTTCTATTATCGAACGCCTGCCATGGAATCTTGCCAGTTCCGTTGTAAAGAAGTATATCAAACCTGGAGCTGTCATATATTCTCCGTGTGTCATCGAGATTAGTAAAGTTTTTATTTCATTGATCTTTCTCGAATTTTGTGCAATGAATGTACGTCTGTAAATTAATTGTTTTCAAATATTTTTTTCATGCAAATCAATCTTGTCGGTATATTCAGACGATTACAATTGTTTGCACAAGCCTCAATATATACATAAATTTTATGCTATTTTTTTTCTCAATGAAACATCTCTAAGCATGTATATCTATATGTGAATACGCTGGTTCCTTAATATTCCGATCGTTATCATCTTGTAACACACTCTGGTTAAAAATCAGACAGTTCAAATGGTCCAAAATGTAATACAAGAGTGTAAATCCTGAATGTCTGGTGTTTAGCCTGCCACTCTAAAAAAAAATCCTGGTAAAAGAAGAGTCATTTCTTCAGAATATTGGATTTAATAAAATTGAACTTAGTGCATAACATACAACACAGTTTCTCATTTATTTCCACGTTACTCATGCTTCGTACTTAATCTAAAAAAAGGATACAATATAAATATATATATAGATAACACATATATATACAGATATGATATATACACTGGAAATTAGATTCATCACATATACATATATATATACATATACATTATTATTATTATTATTATTAGTAGTAGTAGTAGTAGTAGTAGTCGTAGTAGTAGTAGTAGTAGTAGTAGTTTTAACATTTAATTTGTGTCTGTGTCTATTTATGTCTATCTCTATGCGAGTATGTGTGTGTCACATATATATTTTTTCATTAAAATATTGTGATCGTTAGATATTGTCCATCATGTAAATCTGAAGAACCACGCCCAATGCTTGTCTATATAAGATTCCACCAGACGTAAGTATCAGTCTTGTTATAGTTTAACATAGTTTTCACGAATATAACGTTTTCAATTATTCTCGTAATAAAAATTGATTTTACGGAGAATGATTCTTTTGTACAAAAACTACCGTTCTTTTCTGAGCAAAAAAAAAAAAAAAAAAGAGACAGTTATTTAAATCCTGAATTACAATTGTTGACTAGGATTGTTTTTCATGGCAACACGCCGTCGACTCGCGGGAAAACTGCTATCCGTTAATTTGTATTCGAGGCAGCTGTTCTTCGTCTAAATCCGCATGAGTCAACTTTCCTCTGCGTCATTTCGGCTGTGACACGATGCTACAATAATAAATGACGCGGAAAGGTTTATATCTGTCACGTTATTGTGGCTTTATTCATCGGAAAGCAAAGTAGCACCAAGCTACAATGTCAACAATACATGACACTTCAAGATAGACAATGCGACATCTACACAGAATGCCACACCATTATTTAATGCTTAAGATACTCATCTTTCTGGTGTCTGTAATGTTACATTACATTAAAAGAAGCGCGTGGTGTAATGGTTAAAGTCATGGGAAATGGAATCATCACCCCGAGTTCAAATCCTGGACATGGTAATTGCATTTCACTTAGCGCTAATACCCCTGGGAAAGGTAAGAATCCTAATCTCCCTCCGGCTATGGATAAATAGTAGGGCAGACTGGACTCTTTAACCTTGGTTAGGCAACCGGTCTAGGAGAAGGAAAACTCTGAATTCAAACCTGTTAAACTCCGCTTAAGAAATTGACTTTGTGTCACATCCTGCTCGTGCGGAGGGGTTGGTAAATATATATAATGTTACATTACTTTTTTGCTCCTACTAAGGATCGAACGCGCTACACTTGAAATGCTATGTGTAACAATCTTCTTAATACTCACTCTATGGACAAGCCCCGCCTACATGTGATTACTCCTTAGGTTATTCTGGGGCGTCCCATCGAGGCGAAAAATTTTTTAAATCATTAATATATATATATCTATTGAAGGCAATTACAATGAGTATAAAATAAAATAAATAAAATATTGTCCATATTTTATTTTATCATATTTTATACGCATTCTAATTGCGTTCAAAATATAAATAATATATACTTTATTTAACAATGCTTCAAGCAAATTATCAAATACTATTATATATATATATATATATATATATATATATATATATATATCTGTGTGTGTTATTATTATTATTATTAATACAGATTTTATTTTGTAGCAATATATATATATATATATATATATATATATATATATATATATATTTGCTACGAAGTAAAAAATCTATTATACTACAGTCAATAATTGACAACTCAAAGTATGTATGTGTCAGCGATTTCTTCAATATTTCCTTGAATAAACATTTTTTTTTTACTTCTAAATACAATACTTTACCGCCGTTTGATAAGAAAGATTTATGTTCCTAACTAAGCTACCCTTTCATTTCAGCCGTAATTAGTTTTATTCGATTTTCAAGTTACAAAAATCACTGAACGTGTGGAGGCTAAACAGGAAGTAAACAAAAGGAAATGGCTACCGGAAGTTAACTACAATAGCCGCCATTATTGGAAATGAACAAATATATGTAACTATTTGACAGAAGAAAATACCTATGACTAAAAAAATGTCTCCGCAAATGAGAAGACATTATTGAATATTGAGATTTTTTGAAAGAAAGTAAACCAAACGGACTATGTAAAAGAAATGTCAATTGTACAAAAAAGTGGGTTGGGTTTTGCAAATGAAATCATTGAATAAAAAGAAAAAAATAGAACTGACCTTAAATGAACATTGCAACAAAAGCAGAATTAATATTTCTCTGAATATTTGTGATATGATTTGATAATTTGGATTATTTGGTTTGGTTTGGTTTGGTTTGGTTTGGTTTGTTTTAGGGCATATCAACCTCAGTGGATCATTTAATACCGATAAAGTTTTGAAATAAATCAATTCTACCTTCTAGCACCCATATGATAAAAAGGGGTTGGGGCTTGCCATAAGGGCAATAGGGCTGGGAAAATCATATAGGTGCTAGGGCTTGACGTGACCAGCCGATTGATCGGAGGGGGCCTCTCCGACCGCCCGTCTGGCCCAAGATAGGGACAAAGTGGAGTATTGCATGTTATGAACTCCTCACCCACCTGAGCTCTATACTTAAGCATCACGGGTCGCCACCCACGGCCAACAGGTGGCCCCATTGGGGGTCTTACCCCTCTGCAGAGGTACAGTCTGTGCATTCTAACGCCCCAGCCGACAGGGCGGTGGATTATTTGGATTATTCGGACTAATGTTCTCAACTTTATAGTTATTTACACTACGTTTCGGACGATGTGCCGTCTGGCAATCTTCAGTATTTCTAGTCAGACTCATGAACCTTCACCTTTGGATCCCCCGCCTCGAACCTGGGAACCTTTTCTTCGGAGTCGGGAACTTTCTTCTCGAACTCGGAACCCATCATGTCGTAATCGGGAGCCTTCACAGGATTTCGAACCTAACCATTTATACAATCCACGGGGGTAAACTGTTCTCATTCCGTTAACCATGACGTGGGTACAAGTGTTAAGCTGTGTTAATTATCCTATGTTACTGTCGCCCTTGACCAGGATTGAACCTGCAACCTAGAGATGTCACTTAGAACTGTATTAACTCATTGCCTATATCCACTACGCCATATGTCTAATCGGCACATCGACCGAGACGTTGTGTAGATAACAATAAAGATGAGGTCAATAGTCTGAATAATCCAAATAATACAAAAGCGGAATTAATTTTTAAAATTTAAAGCTGAAAACACTACTTCAACTTTATCAAGTACGAAAGATGTGGCTCGTGTTGTTCAGATGTCAAGATTAGACTTGCCAATGCTACCTCTCTCTGTATATTTATAGTGTATCCGATCAAGGGCAGATCACCATGTTCAGCCTAGACACAGGACAAATCTCTCTATTCTACTTATAAAACTCAAATACTCAAAAAATAAAAAATAAAAATAAATAAATAAACACAAATTATTTGCATGAGTTTTTATGAAATGAGGCTTGATATGAATAGCTCAGATATTTCGGACCGTTGTTCTCATCTTTAGTGTGTATGAACACAATGTTTTAAAATAATTTTCAATGCCTTTCCAATGTATTTTATAGTGTCTGTATCCATCTTCATTGTGTATAAACGCAATGTTTAAAATTCATTTCCAATGCATTTTTATAGTAAGAAACTTTTCCAATGAATTTTTATAGTAAAAATCATTTATACCTATACTTGTCTGTATTTATGAGATGAGAATTGATAAGAATAATGAGATATTATCGACTGTTGTCCTCATCGTTATTGTTTACAAACGCAACGCTCAGGCCCGTGCAACCCCGGGCTTTGTTTTGGGTGTTTCTTTTTTATTCATTATTTTAATTACCCTAAAGTAAGCCATTTTGAGACGATTACTCATGAATTCAAACGCAGTTTTGGAGGTAAACGTTAGTTGTTCACTCAAGGGCGCTTCAAGCAGTATAAATGCCACCAGACATAATACAGAACCTGATGTTATAGTGACCCGAATGTTATTTGATTCACAATAAATATGAGGAGAACTGTCCGAAATATCATAATTATTCGAAAACAAATAAGTATCTTAAACATGAATTCCTATGGTCTCCCTCCAAATAGACTAGGAGAAGGAAAACTCTGTATTATAACTAGCTTTAGGGGCCGGGTTAACTCAGTCGGTAGAGCGTTCGGCTAGAAACCACAAGGTTCCTAGTTCGATACCGGTCCTCGCCAAATCAGCGTATGAGTAGCACAGGGATCTGTGCGGTAAAGTAAGGAGCTGATGGTAGGTGTGGTGCTCCATCTCAGATGCTAAAAAACAATCTCCTTGGTCTAGCGCTATTGAAAAGGGGAGACACTCCCTCGCTGTCTGGCTGATACCGACTTTAGGCCGCCCCGTCGACTTTTTTACTTCACTTTAAAAATGAACTTGTCGGAGAGGTTACGTAAATGCATACGACTGTACTACATACATAAAATTACACGATGAAGGAATAGTAGAACAAGCTCTGATCTTTAGGTCTAGTAAGGCAAGCACTCTAGGCGAATAAAATATCTGAAATCAAACCAGCTGTACTCCGCTTAAAATTTGACCGTGTATTGCATCATGTACGTGACGGGGGAAAATTGGTTAAATTCATCTATGTATCCAAGGAGATTTTTTGCTTTTTAATGTAGGAGCAATGTTTCTTTATTTTCAGTTTTTTTCTTCTTTTTTTTTTTTCTTTTGTTTTGTTTCGTCTCGCATTTTCATTGGCTGTATGTTGGTCGGTTGATTGATTGTACTCTAAGGCCACACGAAGCTGATCTTAATAAGCATCTATTATTAAACAGCTTGATTTCGAATAAGAACGAGCAAGCTAGTTACATAGATGATTGATAGTGTAGTGGACTCGATTATCAATGATTGGTTCGCTGGTTGACTGGTTGGTTGGTTGGTTGGTTGGTTGGCTGGTTGGCTGGTTGGTTGACTGGTTGGCTGGTTGGTTGGCTGGCTTGGTTGGTTGGCTGGTTGGTTGGCTGGTTGGCTGGTTGACTGGTTGGCTGGTTGGTTGGTTGTTTAGCCGGAACGATTCGTTCGTTTATTGGTTGGTTTTTGGTTGGACGGTCGGTTTTCCGGCATTTGCAGCATTTCAACCGTTATTGGATGATTTAATACCAAAGTAAGTTATTTTTCAAGCATTTATATGCTTTAAAGTAATTATTACTGTTTACTAATGATTATTTGTAAATAATTGTAAATAATTATAGTTTCAATTAATTATTCTCATTTCAAATAGTTTGAAACAGTTACATAATTTATGTGGTAGCATAAATTTTTGACAGACCCTGTAGCGAGAATTCAAGGTGTTCATTGGCTTTCAAAAAATACCAGTACCTGTTATAGCTCCCTGGTCCCAGAGGCGCGAATCTCGCGTTCACGTGATTTAGTTACTTTAGATTTTAGTTTCAACCTCAGATTGAAGCAGAGAGTACGTGCATCTCTCTGCGGGGTTGTTAACTCCCCGCGTGAAAGAACATGGGCAAGAGGAATAAAGCTTGATTATGTAAAAAAAGTATTGTGTTTTAATTAATCGCATGACTAAAAAAGTTAACCCTTAAAATAAGCCCTTAGTAAGGGACAGCTAGACGATAAGATGTCAGCCAAAGAAGAAGAGGAAACATGGCGACTAGAAGTAGTAAAGAAGAAACGAAGTAACAAGTAAGTCCCAACTCTCTCTCTCTCTCTCTCTCTCTCTCTCTCTCTCTCTCTCTCTCTCGCCCGAGTTTCCTCTCTCGATTGTATACCCGATGCTGGGTATATATGGCCATACAAAAGTTATATGATTTCAAATACATTTCTATTTCATATTTCAATTAGACTAGTGTATCATTTATAATTTACAAGTATTTATATGAGTTTTGAAGAATTATTTCTAACTCGGGTAATTTGTATTCTATTATATAGTTTCAAGTACTTGTATCTATCTATTACTAATAATTTAGATTCAATTAAATGTAGTTTACAATAGTTTTAAACCGGTAAATATTCCATACATCCATACTTACTCCTTACATCTTACTTACTCCTTACAATCATTCATACTTTTTTACTTTATATATAAGAAAATTAAAAAAATAGAAAAATAAAAATTACAAAATTAATTAAAAAATTTTTTTCTAAAAATCCGTTGCAGGCCTACCGTCAACGGGTTAATACGCAAATCCCGTTGAATAAGAGAATTCGTCTAGTGTCGAACTTGGAATATGTCTTCTTTTTTTCAAAAATGTTACAATAAGAGATACATGATTCGATGACCGAGATAAGTGTGGCGGAAGTGCTCATATTTGAAACTAACGCATAACGCACATTTTTTTTTGCAAAATCAAGGTTTTCGTTTTGAATTCATATGACTTTCGTCTCCGCTCTTGATAGTATATAAACAATCTCTGAAGATAATTTTTATAAAATCGAAATATTGTTCAATATTAGCTATGAATATGTTATAAAATGTTTTTCACTTTAACAGAATATTGTGTTGTTTTCATTTATCTATACTCATACATCTATACATATATAAATTGTATTTTGTGTGTATGTATTTACAAGTATATTTCAGGTGTAAACTATGAAAATAAAATAATTAATGACAAAATATATATATACTCATTTACAATCACCATATCTTGCTTTTTGAGTAAAAATAATGAAGATTTGATTTATATTTGTGAATATAAGTAAAAAAAAAAATTTAATTTAATTGATGCAGCATGGGATTATTTTTTTTTCATTTAATATTTTAAACAGCAGAAATTCATTTTTCTTTTCATAATTTCTGAATCAACGCAAGGTCTTTTTTTATGTAAGGATTAATGGGGCATCCTGCGAGGTTCAAGTCTCGATTCAACAATAGTAGATTTGCGAGACTAACTTTTTTAACCCCCAACTCTACCTAGTCGACGCTGGATAGCCGCTTCTAATATTTATATAAATGGTTAAAGGAGTAAAAAGATTCATGTAGTTAAAAAGATGATGGATGTTTTGAATGCATTGAGTTTGGAACCTTTTCAACACATTTTCCAAACTCAACGCATTCGAAATCTGCATTATCTTTTTAACTGCATGAATCTTTTTCTCCTTGACTAGTTTCATATTGTCCTGAAGAAGGTTTCTTTATAAACGAAATGTTCGAACATTGACAACTAATAAATTTCCATCCATTGTAACATCCCGTGTTTGTTCTACTTTTCTCCATTTGTATCTCTTCCTTGGCTTAAAATTGTAAATTTATACTTGCTGTCTGACCTACGTTTGATGAATTTTCTGGTAAGATTTTCTTTGGGTTAATCTCTTTAATTTTTGATTTCTGTTTGATGAGACTGAACTTTTAAGGAGTTTTAGAAATTTGATAAAATTTTTAAAAGCCTTTTGAGTTTTGGCCGAAATAAATTTATTACAGAATCCATTGCTACTGAATATTGAGTTAGATTCTTTCGCAGCCTTCTCTAGCGAATGGGTTGGGTAATACCTATTCCAAATTTAATGATGAGAGTGAGTGCCCGTGTATGTGAGTGCGTCTGTATATGATTCTGTGAGTGTTTTCATGATTGTGTATATGTTTATGCTTGTCTATCCATGTGTATATCCGTGTGTGCCTGTCACCGTGTAGCAATGTCCGTGTGGGTATTCGAATGTGTGTCCACGTGTGCCTGTTTTCAAGTACCCGTGTGTGCCTGTCTCTGTGCATGTGGATGTGTGACAATGTGAATGTGTGTGTGTCCGTGTATGTGTGCGTGTTCGCCAAAATGACCAGAGAATTTTTTTTTTAATTAATCTGCTCTCGATATTTTATATCTAATACGATGTTTCACCCGCCGTAGGCAATCGCTCCTCCACCAGGAAATTAATTTTTTTTTTTAATAATAATCCCCTGTTCGATTAGAATTTTCTTTCTCGGCATATGCCAGAAATTCTCGTCACCTGAAATCGTTCATACCACCACCCATATACGCGCATTATACACATCTAAAAGTTGAATGCTCGTTTAATGCGAAATTTTCAAAACTTGCTAAATGCAAAGCTGTATATTACGCAATGGAATTCAATCACTGTTCTTTCAATTATTATTTACTATATTAAATTTAGTTCCATTTGGCAGGAAAATACTGATTAAGTAGCAATCATATAGGGAAATACATTGGAGTAATTGAATTAGAATGGACTGCGTTTGATTTAATAAAAAGCGAAATGAAAATATTACAAACGCCAAGTTGATAGCCACAACAAACCTATGATTAGTTTTTGATAAGTTAAAAAAAAGAATGAATGAAAATTAAAAACAAACATTGTATTTACCTCGTACCCCACTTGTACGGGTTAGGCACAAGGCCCTATTAACGTGGGACCACCCACAAACCGAAGCTCATGGGTGGCAGGTGAAAAATTGCGTCGATCCCGTCGGCATTCCCCCTCAAGGGGGCGCCTCAGGCGCTGGGCAATAAACCCAGCCCTGCCCTTAAGGGGGAAGATATTGCCTGGGGGACAGCCCCCTGTGATTGACGCTATTATCTTGTAAAGATCCAGGGCCGAAGCCACTGGACCCCTGGCGTTGGCCAGAGTTTTATTAAAAACAAACATTATTCTAAGTAATTTATGTTGACTAGATCTGAAGAAGTTTCTTTAATAATTTTCAATTAAATGACCACCCTCGGCTGGGGCGTTAGTATACACCGATTGCACTCTGCAGAGAGGTAACACTAACCCAATGGGACCACTTGTTCGTCGCGGGTAGCGACCCGTGATGCTTAAGAATGGAATCCTAGGTGATAAGCAGTCCATGACATGCAACACTCCACTTAGACACTTAGACTCCAATCAATCGACTGGCCATGTCAAGCCCTAGCACCTACATGATTGCCTCAACCATATTCCCCTTATGGCAACCCCAATCCCTTTTTATCATATGGGTGCTAGAAGGCATTGACTGAGGGTCTTCATATCCTGGGTATGACGTTAAAATATATCTGATGGTGTGGTTCCGGTTCTGGAGGTTGGGGAATGTGGAGCACCCTTCATCACCATTGCTCTCTGGTCCAGTCTGACCCAGAGTGGCAGTACCTGTTAGGGTCCCATCTATGGGTTAGATAGAAAAACATTGAGTATCCATTAAGTATGAATTTTATTAAAAAATGTTGTCGGCGTTAAATGACCGATGAGGTTGCTATGCCGTAAAACAAAACAAATCAAACAAAACCAATTAAAAGAATGAACATCTTGTGAAATGCCGCACCGAAAATTGTTATAAAGAGAAAGTCTGTGCAGATAGAGAATTAAGTATGGTTAATTAAATTAAATTATCATGCGTATCTAACAACAAAGCTGAGGACAAATTCCGAAAAATCTAAATAAGTATTTACTTCAACTTCATACTTCAATCTGTATACAGATACATAATTGTTTTTTAGGGTGGGTTACCTTGCATAATATATATATATATATATATGTATATATATATATATATATGTGTGTGTGTGTGTGTGTGTATATATACTATATATAGTAAGGAGCTGATGGTAGGTGTGGCGCTCCATCTCAGATGCTACGAAAAACAATCTCCTTGGTCTAGCGCTATTGAAAAGGGGATAGACTCCCTCGCTGATTGGCTGATACCGACTTAGGCCGCCCGTCGACTTTACTTACTTACTTATATATATATATATATATATATATATATATATATATATTGATGGGAAAGGTGCTATAGGCATTTTGAAATGTGTGTACTGCATTGGAAATTAATTTTGTTTAAGGATGGTTTGTATTGTTTTATGTATAGAGCTTCTAATATTTAGAGTTTTTGTTTATTTTTTTCTTTGAGCAGAATGTGTGTATTTTCCGTTAGAATATTTCGGTAATTAGAGTGGGGGCATGAATGTAATTTTAGGTGTTGTGAAATGGAGCTATTATCTGTTAAATGGAGCGTTAGACGACGTGACAATGTGGTTGATTTAACAGATAATAGCTGCATTTCACAACTCCTAAAATTACATTCATTTCCAATGCAGTACACACATTCTAAAATGACTATAGCACCTTTCCCATCTCCTTCCAGCCTTCACATTAATATATATATATATATATTATATATAATATATATATATATATGTGTGTGTGTGTGTGTGTGTGTGTGTGTGTGTGTGTGTGTTGCTACGATTATATATATATATATATTATATATATATATATATATATTATATACCAACCCTTCCACACGAGCACGATGTGACACAAATCAATTTCTTAAGGTTTGGATTCAGAGTTTTCCTACTCCTAGACTGGCTACCTTGGCAAGGGTAAAGAGCCCAGTTTGCCCTGCTATTTAGCCATAGCTGGAGGGAGAATTGGATTCATAGCTTTCCCAAGGGTATTAACACCATGTGAAATTCCAACAGCATCATCAAGGAATTGAACTCGGGTTGACGAGTCCATTTCCTACGACTCTCTCTCTCTCTCTCTCTCTCTATATATATATATATATATATATATATATATATATATATAAGTCATCCACGGACAGCGTGTTTCGACGTTTCACGTCTTTTCAGTGTGGCTAGTCAGAGTAACTATCTCTGAACAGGAGCGAAACCCGACTGACTTTTCGTCCGCCATTTGAAAGCTGCCGTAAAGAGGTGGTGTTTAAACTATTGAATACATACATTTGTTTATATATTTTATGATCACCAGAGAGATCTAGTCTCTCTCTCTCTCTCTCTCTATATATATATATATATAGTCAGAGGATAGTCAGAGGCATCCCTACAATAAGGATAAGGAATACGAGCTGGGTTTTCTTTTGGGGGGTGGTAGTGGCGATAGAATATATGATTGCGAGAAATGAAATGCGTGGGGTTTTAGAATGGAAAATAGGAAAGAGATTGGAAATAGGAAATAAAATAAATAAAAAGTGTGAAAAGTTTATTTGTCGTTTTTTCATGCAAATTTCTTTGAATCACTGTGGGACTAGTTTTGTCATAAAAGTATGGTTGCTCCAAGTCTTTTTTGTCAGATCCTTGCCCTGATGACCAAGTAAGCGAAACTATTAGTAGATTTATTTGACTTATTATTAGGATTAACATTACTATTTGCTCTACTCAGTTACCAAGCACATTTTACATTTTATCTTTAGACAATCCTAGCGGCTGATATATATGTTTTTAGATTTTTTTCTTTTGGTCAAGTGTTATAGTGCTAATCGATTATTTTCGGTTGGTTTGATTCTCTTGGTCTTTTCGTGTTTTCATTTTTTTTCCCAGGCAATGTTTTGTAGTATATTTTTACTAACAAAGTATTTTCCGTTTTTTTTCTTACCACAAGGGTTTACTAATAGGAGTAGTACTATATATATATATATATCTATATTATATATATATATATATATATAAATACAAGTCTATTAGTAAAGTATATATATAAACTAGTCCCACAGTGGTTCAAACAAATTTGCATAAAAAACGACAAATAAACTTTTACACGCTTTTTATTTATTTTATTTCCTATTTCCAATCTCTTTCCATTTTAACCCCCTCTCCCATTTCATTTCTCGCAATCATATATTCTATCGCCACTACCACCCCCAAAAGAAAACCCAGCTCGTATTCCTTATCCTTATTGTAGGGATGCCTCTGACTATCCTCTGACTATATATATATATATATATATATATATTATAATATATACTATTATAAAGTCAAAATTATACTATATATATATATAATATATATATATTATATATAATATATAGTACTAATTTTGACTTTATATAGTACTGTTTCGACTTTATATATATATATAATATATATATATATATATATAAAGTCGAAACAGTCTGTACGATGTTCTACACACCGAGCGATCCTTTGCCAGGATTACACTTGTCAAGTTCCTTTTCTATAAAAAAGTATCGAATTTTATGCGATACATTTTAATTGCCTTCAAGCAAAAATATGATATATATATATATATATATATATATATATATATATATATAGTATTACGGTGTATATAGAAATAACCTACTCGAGTTTCACCGTAAGGATACTCAGGGTTAATTCCCATGAATTAATCAAGATATTGACTAATTACACGTGTTTTCGTTGTTTTTTGTTTTTGTTCCCTTGTTCATTTTACATGCTTCATGATATCAAAAAACAAAGTTCACAAGAACAAAGTTTATACGCAATAAACTTATTTATATGAAGCATACGTGGACTCAACATCAAACAACAAAATATTGAATTTTGTACCTTTCTTGAAAGGAAAACAACTTAAAGCTAGAAGACAACTGGAATCTATTTTTTTAAAAAAACATGGTACACACACGAACGGATATTATTTTCCTTAATGCGTGCAAATAAATTTAATATCTTACTTTAATATCTAAATTTAATACGTAATATCTTACTTTAATATCTAAATTTAATACGGAGGAGCACAAAAATGATAAATCTTACAGACCTATAATATTTCCCATAAATAAGTACACATGTAACAAATGTTTAATAAAAAGTTTATTTTCTTCAAAATCAAAGATACCAGGATTTTATTATTTCTATGATGGTATGGAGCCTCACCATAAGGATCTTCATGGTTAAATCCACTGAATTAATATATTGATTAATTACAGTGAACTGCGGGAGTTCATGTTGTAATTATGTCCGTTGAAAACCCAGAAGATCTCCACGGCGAAACTCGAGCAGGCCACCCCTGTCCTGTACACACTATAATAATAAATCTGCTCTACTTACGTATTGAGCACTTCATATTTGTTCTAATGCTCACTTATCCGAGTAACACTTATACCAACCAAATATTGAGACCAACCCAATATTTTTACCACTAAGTCATCTTTACATTTTACACACACACACATTTAAACTCGTAAAATAAGTTTTCGACATGGCACAAAGCCCAACGAATATATAATAGAACATCAATACTACTGTACATAACAACGACTATGCAAAACAAAAGTCTCTTACAAAAATATTCAATAAACTCAAAAACTCCTTCAACCACATCAACTGCACACAAAATATCCCAAACCTTAAATTCTAGACACCAAAAACTTTTCAGAAAGCTCCTCCAATAACCCCCCCCCACACACACACACACACACAAACTTAACTTACTTATCTCTGAAGACCTTACCTTAAAACACAACCTCCAAATACAAAATTATATTTTACAACAAAGCTGTCCGAACACACCGTTCTAACCACACTCTAAACAACACCGCCACTAGTGTAGCATAATGGCGCGCCCTACCCGGGAACACCATATTTGTGGCCTTGTGCCAGACACAGAGAAACCTTGATTGGATGTAGCATGATTCTCAGACCTGACGGGAGTGGGCAAGCAAGAGGATAATGTAATTCTCATTATCACCTGTGAGTCGATTCGTAGCCAGGAAGTCTAGGATTTTGCTATTAAAATTTATTTTAATCGGTTTGTCAGAAGAAAGGATGGTTGACCCGTTGACCTCTTAAGTGACACGTGCAATTTGGTAAAACAGTTAGAACATTCGAAAAGTTCCACGAGTCTAGAATGTTCCACACCCATTTCTATATAATGAGGGAACCTTAGATTTTGCGAGAGTTGGTCTGGGACAGTGGTGTGGGTCGGACAGTCGGTTGACGGAATTTTCCGATTTTTGTCAAGGTTGGCAGTTTGGGCGAGTTAGTCACAGGCGGGTGACTGAAAAACATGTGTTAAAAAAATCATATCTCTCTCTCTCTCTCTCTCTCTCTCTCTCTCTCTCTCTCTCTCTCTCTCTCTCTCTCTCTCTCTCTCTCTCTCTCTCTCTCTCTCTCTCTCTCTCTCTCTCTCTCAATAACTTGAATTAACTGAATAAATGATGAAAAGCAAGAAGTACTGTCCTCATCTTTATTTTACTACGACAAAGAAATACTACGAGTCCTTTTATGAATTAGAGTCCCCTGCCCAAAGATACCCCGGGGAGATAGAAAGTTAATTGACCGCAACGACGAACCACTTGTCTTGTAAGGTGATACCTTTCCCTGACCACGTGAAGAAGTGTGGAAGAATCTTGGGGTCGACCAACGAAAAGAACTACTAGATCTACGTGCGCTTGTAAACAAACGAGCGTTGCCAACCCATGATACACGACTGTACAAGTCCTAATAGTGCCGTGCATTTTGAGGCACTGTGAGACACGGTAAAACGCCAATACGTTACACTAGTCCTATCGGCAAACTATAAAGCTATACACTCACAAAACAGGAATCATCCTTACTTAACAAAATCATACACACACACACACACACACACACACACATATATATATATATATATATATATATATATATATATATATTAATTAGTTAAACAATTAATACGTCTCTCGTTTTTTTACGTTTTTTGACATTAATATCTATATGGAATACGTCACACCGTTTCATCATCTCTTCGTAGACCAATCATGTCTTGGCTTTTTAAATCCACGTGTTCCAATCAGATTTTGATTTTCGCTTTCGCATGTATCAATCACGTCATTAACAATCAATTATGAACGCTAATCAACGAACGGTTACAAGCCTTTTCTCCACATTTTCCAAACTCAACGCATTCAAAAAATCCATCATCTTTTTAACTACGTAAATCTTTTTTCAACCAGCCAACCAACCAGCCAGCATGTGTCTTTATTTATAAATCAACAGTGAACATTTTATTAACTCCCTGATTTCATTTTCAATCCGGGGGTTGATTTGATTTTGTAAAATACATCTATGACTTCAAAAATGTTGTTATCTAATATAGTCACAAATAAATTGAGAGACAGCGCGATAAACGCATGAAGAAAAAGAAAGAGAGAGAGAGAGAGAGAGAGAAATAAATAGATACGAACAGACTGACATAGATACGGAGAGAGAGAGAGAGAAGAGAGAGAGAGAGAGAGAGAGAGATAAAAGATACGGACAGAGTGAGATAGATACGAGGGTGAGAGAGAAAGAGAGTTAGAGAGAGATAGAGACAGAAAGAAGAGAGAGAGAGACTAACAGAGAAGGGATATATATATATATATATATATATATATATATATATAGACCCGAACTAACTGAGAGAAAGAAAGAGACAGACCCAAACTGAATGAGAGAGAGAGAGAGAAGAGAGAGAGAGAGAGAGAGAGAAATATAGATATACGGACAGAGTGAGATAGATAAAAAGAGAGAGAGAGAGTTAGAGAGAGAGAGAAGAGAAGAGAGAGACGAACAGAAGGGAGATATATATTATATATAGACCCGAACTAACTGAGAGAAGAGAGAGACAGACCCAAACTGAATTAGAGAGAGAGAGAGAGAGAGAGAGAGAGAGAGAGAGAGAGAGAGAAATTTAAAAAAAAGTACCTAGCTTGTTGAGTTAAATTGAAATGTATTAGTCTAATTCATTTTCTTTTTGACCGAATTTTTACTTATTTTATTTTTCCTTACAGTAAAAAGTTCTAGAAATTGAGTAATGTTTGTTTAATTATTGAATTATATCAGATAATTAATAAAAATAAAAATAAAAACATTTTGTGTGTTTCTTAGTTAGGAACATATTAATGTATCTGCGAGATTTCAAATCTGAATGTCATCTCTTTCCGAAGTTATAAGTCAACACGTATATACCATAAACATATATATATTGGCTAGGAGGTTGATTTAGAAGGCTATCACAATGCAGGTGTAAAGAAAAACATAATAATACGGTAACAATGGTGTTGTGTGTTAACCTGTATTTAATTCTTGAATTTTCGAGATAATATCTCTTTTTCAAAAGATCACTGGAACTGAAGCAGTCTAGTTATGGCATTTGGAATATAGTTATATAAAAATACCATCATTTTCAAAAAAAAAAAATTCATGTGATCTTTTGAAAAAGAGATATTATCTCGAAAATTCAAGAATTCGGCTAGAAGCCACAAGGTTCCTAGTTCGATACCGGTCCCCGCCAACTCAGCGTATGAGTAGCACAGGGATCTTTGCGGTAAAGTAAGGAGCTGATGGTAGGTGTGGCGCTCCACCTCAGATGCTAAAACAATCTCCTTGGTCTAGCGCTATTGAAAAGGGGATAGACTCCCTCGCTGACTGGCTGATACCGACTTTAGGCCGCCCCGACGACTTTACTTTTTTTTTACTTTAACACACAACACCATGTTACCGTATTATTATTTTTTTCTTTACACCTGGATTGTGATAGCCTTCTAAATCAACCTCCTAGCCAATATATACACAATGCTTCAAGCAAATTATAAAACTCTCTTATATATATATATATATATTATAATATATATAAATATATATGTGTGTGTGTGTGTGTGTGTGTGTGTGTGTGTGTGTGTGGAGGGGCTGCAGATAGAATCGTATCTAGACATACAGAAATCTTCTTATCTTCTGTTGAACTTTGATATGATCCACCAATTACCATTTCCTTGTGCAATAACATTGTTTCATTTCCTTCAAGCGGAGACAGACACATTGGTATTGGCTCGACTTCATCGAATCCCACTTCATTAAACCTGTCCAGATTCTTGCCGCTGATTCGCCCAATAAACACGACGAAACTGGCTCAGCGAGAGGCGAGAATTGCGTCGACGCCCACGCGGGCGCCTTGGCCACGTCCGCCATCTTTAAGATGGGCCAGGAATATTGCCTCACTATCGACAACTTTCCATATCGAAAACAAAATGAAAATTACCGCTACTAACACAATAAGATAAGAGGTGGTTTTGCACGTGCGTCATGGCTGGATTGTTTCTTTGTTTAGGTGTCTTGTATTTCTATATATTTCTATTTGTTTTCCTTATCATCATCATCATCACTATCATAATCATCATCATCATCATTATAATGTTGCGCTGAGAGCTCTGATTCTATCTGTCATCATCATCATCGTCGTCGTTGTCGTCATGGATATAAGAACATGCTGTATGTAAAAGAACATGTTGTATGTAATTTTTATGAGAAATGTAACATCAAGGAAACCAGCAAAACAGAGCAAATCTTATTATAATGGAGATTGTGTGTTTTTCTGCCTGTAACCGAAACTATATTACTAATCGAGTCACAATTAACATAGTTATATACATCACATTCTTCATGATTTTATTTATATTTAAACCTCAATTATTAATAAAATTGCTTCACCTTTTTATTAGTGTTGTCCATATCTACTTACTAATAACATGCTATTGTATTTATATATACAAAAAATAGCGGTTTGCAGTGTGAATGGGAAGGCTAATTTGCATTTGATATTAAAAAATGTGATTTATTAAATATGTGCTTAGTATTATTGATTTCTAACTGTTTGGTTTTATTTTAATGAATATAAGCAAAAATCTCTTCAATGAATCTTAAATGAAATCCATTAACAAGAAAAAATAAGTGTAATTTTATTCTTTATTTCCTAATTTAACTAAATAGTTAAATAAGTAAAATTCAGCAATGAAAGACGGCAGTGATGGAAGAGTAAGTTTCATTTCTATTTTTCTATTATACCCCCACTCTGTTTCAAATCTTTTTATCTGCATTTTTATTAGACTTTCTAATTTAATACGATATTTCATTACATTAAAACTTAAATACTTGCACCCGGAGGGTGCATATATTTGCTAGTAATAAACAAAGAAGTTTGAGTCGTAACAAAAATGATCCTTTATAT
>CM042153.1:8864122-8896622 GCA_023376005.1 Doryteuthis pealeii | reverse complement strand
AAACTCCTGACCCAAACACGTGTAAGTAAAATTGATTAAAATATCCTATATTATCCATTCTATACTTTCTTTCCTTTATTCATTCTTTCAACATACCGTCGGATTCACTTCCAGTTTCATTTTACACACACACCACCACACACACACACACACACATATATATATATAATAATATATTATATATATATATAAAGAGAGAGAGTGTATGTGTATGTGAGAGAGAGAGAGAGAGAGAGAAGAGAGAGAGAGAAAGGAAAAGATGAGGAATAGATAGATAGATAAGATAGATAGATAGGAGAGAAATAAGCCTCCACGAGCCAATTTCAAATGATGGGAGGTATATATGCCGTAACGTGTACTAACAGAGAGGGTCATGCATGCGCCAGTTCAAATTGAAATTGCACCTTTTTATGAATCAAAAAGATCTAGATTAAACCATACACGTACCAATGCTTCACAACACATAACACAACTATATTAAACCCAACGAATACTCACACGAACAAAGTAACATGCCGGTAATCAAAAAGTAATCTAAAATACATTATGGAAGCTTAATAGTGCCATTTTGCACTTCTCTGGCGTCTCTACGCAATAAAATCCCCATTAAAATATCTAGAACGTTTTCTTTTCAGATATTGTGGTTTTTATTTTATTTTTGTCAATTTTTACAGTTAAGGATACTGTAATAACAAAGGATTTTGTGTCTTAAACGAAATTATAAATACGATAGATACGCGTTAGCAGTGTATAACATTATTCAATGACGCCAATGAATATCTCGTACCGGAAATATCCATATGCCGCAGTCAAAAAATGAATACACCCTTTATGATGTTTATACAGGTGACCGTTGTGTAATAGTTATCGTCGTAGGAATTGGGACAAGGTGACCTGAGTTCGAATACTGGATGATCCTGTTATCATTTAGCATCGCACTTGTTGGGATCTTTTGTAATATAAGGTTTGCTGGAATCCACCGCTTAAGCATATAGACTCTGCGTGGGCGCATGGATTCAGTCAGCCAATCAATACGCTCGAATACGTGGTTTGTTAACTATTTAATCCTCGATCTTGAAAGCATCCCAGTTGCTAGTATTTGAGACAGACGAACAGATCAGCCTCTGCTTAACACAAGGATGTTTGTGGGGTCCTTCTTCACAATGCGCTTTCTGTGCGTCTTTACACTGTGGGCTTTACACGCGTAAACTATTTGGTTCTTTACAACATTCACACACAGGATTCCAGCAGTCAGTGTCAAGTGAGTATCAGCTTACACAGGCCGCGTGCTCTTCGTTACGGCTAATTGACTATATCTTCACGGGTGTCTAGTGGTCAGGGGAATATCGTTGTTTGTTCTCATTCATAATACCGTTCGTAGTATTTTTTCGTAGTAAATGATGACTATAATACAGAGTTTATTTTTCAGGAGTTTATTAGAAGGAATTCAATTTCGGCTTCTTAACATTATGAGAGAGAAAGAGTCGGTTTGATATAATAAGTAAGTGACAAGGCTTTTCTTCAGTCGGTAACTAACAGGTTTCAGCGTTTCAGCGAACAATAGATCGCTCTCCGATCTCAGCTCCAGCTCCAACTCCAACACCAACTCGACTGCCCAACTCCTAGACCAACTGTTGTGACCTAGCCGGGATCCAGCCTTATATTTTTTATCTCAACAGAACCAATCTAGAAGGATCTTTTTTTTCGAATAATCCATCTCTTCCTAGAATGACAAGAATGTTCGATTCGTTCGAATCATTCGATCCCTTCTGTGAGTTCATGGCCGTTTGGATCAAAGGACAATCAGCCGTCAAGAAGTCGGGATTTTTGTTAAACCCGCCTTCACGTCTCCAAAATCTCGATTATGTTTTTTCTTCGTTTCGGGCCGATTCTTCAAAGAGGCCACCCAGTAAGATCAGAGAATCATACTACATCTATTAAGGTTCCTCTGTGTCTGGCACAAGGCCACAAATATGGTATTCCCGGGTAAGTCGCGACTATTATGCTACACTAAGGAACAACCAAAGGATTCTATATAAAACCAAGGAACAACTAAATGATTCTTCAACAAGGAACAACCAAAGGATTCTGCATAACATCAAGGAACAACGAAGGATTCTTTTACTAAAGAACACAAGGGATCTCCACTGTAAAGTGCTCTCACCTGAAGCCTAAAAATGGCCACAAAAATCATAACAGCTCTAATAGCGTTTGGAAATATATGAATACTACTATTCTCTCCCTCTAGCTATGGATAAATAGTAAGGCTGTTAGACTCTTTAATCTTCGTATGAGAACCGGTATAAAAAGTAAAATTCTAATTTAAACACAGTTAAACTCCGCTAACAAATTGGCCTTGTAAAAGGTAAGTACCAGGTAAGTACACACACACATGCATACAAATATATATATATATATATATATATATATATATATATATATATATATATATATATATATAATGGAAATTGATAATTTGCATTTGAAGCATTGTTATGTAAAGTATATTATTATTTATATTTTTTGAGGGAAATTACAATGCGTATATCGTATAAAATTCGATAATTATTGAAAACAATCATGACAAGCAAACCCGGCGAATAATGTGCGCCAGATGGAACACCGTACAGCTGTTTCAATTTTATTAAGTCTCATCAGCGGTGTATATCTACGATCTCCCTCCGATAGAGATAGATATAATAAAAATAAAAATATAATAATAATAATAATAATAATATATATATATATATATATATATATATATATATATATATATATATATATATATATATATATATATATATACGATAAAGGAAATGACTTACCGCGAAATAAATTATTGAGTTAATCGCAATATTGATGGTTGATACAAGTATTATCCGGATAAGTCTGTGTTATAACGAATAGAAAGTACTCAATACGTTAGTAGGGCGGGTTTAGTATTAAAGTGTATATTAAATAACCTACACACACACACAGACAGACACACACACACACACACACACACACACACACACACATATATATATATATATATAATATATATATATATATATATATACTTTGGTGCGGTACCAGGTTTCTTGGTACAAGGTGATTCTAGGCTGTCCTAATTCTCTATCAGTAGTTTGTTGTAGAGTTGAGAGCTCAATGTTTAATTATTGTAAACAGAGCAATGTTATTTGTGAATAAAAAGGCCTTAAATACCATGGGTATCGTGGTTATGGACCATTTCCACTCGTGAGTACGCCCACGAGCTTCTTCAGACCACTGATATCTTTTATTTAGCTAAATGAAAGATATCAGTGGTCTGAAGAAGCTCATGGGCATACTCACGAGTGGAAATGGTCCATAAACACGATACCCATGGTATTTAAGGCCTTTTTATTCACACACACACACAAACACCCCCACACACACATATATATATATATATATATATATATATATATATATATATATATATATATTGATGTATGTTATGTTCTTGTGAACGTTGTTTGTTTGGTCTTTTTAAAGCATTGGAAATAAGAACAAAAACAAGAAAAACAGAACAAAAGTAAGATTTTTTATATATTCAACCGTTGCTCTGTTTCTGGTCTAATCTATTCCGATATTTCGAGTGAACCTTTACTTTTTCTCAAGGTATGTCAGACAGTCTGGAGAGAAAAAATGCAATGTTGTATATGAGGGCAAAAAAAAATAATTAAATGAAGTGAACGGATTTGGCGTTTTTTAGCCGTTAATTTTCTTTCGAAATTGTGTGACGTCACTTATCCGAAATACGATCATGGTAATCGTTCGAATGATTTTGATCGTGAAAGTCATGCACAACTTAAAGAAAAGTAAAGAATAAAAAAATAATAAATAAATAATAAATTATATTACGTCACAGCATTAGTCTTCGGCTCCTCGCCGTGGTTTAGGCCGAAATACGCGTTTTCATGAAAATTCTGCATTTTTCATTTTTTTAAATCTTTTTTTTAATATTGTTGTGGGATATTAATATTGATATAGATATATAGATAGTTCAATTGTCTTTACAATCCCATGTAATGCAATTGACTATATAAATATAAGCGATTATTAACTGACTGCGATAGATAGATAGATAGATATGAACAGATTGGGATAGATAGATAAATATAAACCGATTGGGGTAGATAGATAGATATGAACAGACCGGGATATATTGATAGATAGATAGATAGATAGATAGATAGATAGATTTGTTTAGCCTTACATTTGAACATATATGCCCGCCTAAATTCATTAATTATTAACTAATTAATTTTCAAAATTAGGTATGACTTCGATTAAGCACATATCCTCCAAAAATTGTCGGCTAAAAGCCATATCAAATAAACACATTGTTTATTTACTTACTCTCATAGATAGATAGATAAATTAGAGGAGCAGGCATAGTTAACTAGCAAGCTAGATGAATATATAAATGCATCTATAAATGTATGCTTACTTCTGGGTGTCTGAATATAGTCGCCATTCTTCGAAAGCCATATTATTATTTGAAAAGAAAAGAGATGACCGGACGCAATTCGTTTCTAAAATGATAAACTGCCTTTTAATGTAAATGTGAATTACAATTTAAAACAAAATCTCACGTCGGCGAAATTTATTAGGAATTCAAGAGATCGTAAAGACAATCGAACTAACATAAATTAAAAACGAAGTTGCTTTTAAAACAGAGATTGCCTCAGAACAATCGGTTAAGCAGAGAAATAATACAGCAAGATTCATGGCTATTCGATTCTGTTATTTTGACATTAAGAATAAATCACGGACACAACACCGCCATTACCGCGTTGATACGAAATACTAAAAAGCAACTTATTCTAAGTAATAATGAAATCTTACTTTCCTAATAAAAAGAGCGATTCTTTTTTTAATGTCGTTGGCAAACGGTTTTAAAGATATATGAGGGATAAAAAAAAGATCACACAAATTTATAATACGTATATTTTCCTACTTTCATTTTAGATATAATATCATCAAAGGTTATTGAAATAGATATGAGTAGCACAGGGGATCTGTGTGGTAATGTGAGGAGCTCATGATAGGTGCGGCGCTCCAGCTCAGACGCCAAAAACAATATCCTTGGTCTAGTGCTAGTGAAAAGGGGATAAACTCCCTAAATGTCTGGCTGATACGGATTTTCGGCCACCCCGACAACTTTGCTTTTATTTCATTTATTTACTTGTTTTCAGTTATGGAAATGCTATTCAGAAATCTGTTCAAACAATAAACATAAAAGTTTACCTTGTTCGTGCACCTTAGAATTTGAGGTTATTTAAATAAGAATTGGTGAAGCTATCTTATTATAATGGAGACTGTGTGTTTCTTTTCTGTAACCGAAACTATACCACTACTCATGTAACAAGTTATTTACGTCATATTCTCCATTGAATTTATTTTTATATTAAACCTCAATTATTTAATAATATTGTTTTAAATAATAAATACTGTTGGCCATATCTACAGGTATTTGCCTCATACCCCACTTGTATGGGCTGGGCACAAGGCCTCGTTTTTATGTGGCCCACCCACAAGCTCATGGGTGGGAAAGAACAAAAATTGCGTCGACCCCTTCGGCATTCCCCTCAAGAGGGGCGCCTCAGGCGCTGGACAATAAGCCCAGCCCTGCCCCTTTAAGTCAAGGGTGCAGATATTACCTGGGGGAACGCCTCCTGCGATCGACGCTATTAACTTGTAAGGATCCGGGGTCGAAGCCACTAGACCCCCACCCCGTTGGGCGGGTCTACATACTAATAACATGCAATTGAATTTATACATACAACAAAATAGCGCTTTACAGAGTGAACGTGAAGGCTAATTTGTATATTGATATTAAAAAATTGATTTTAATAAATATGTGCTTAGTATTATTGATTTCTAATTGTTTGGTTTTATCTTAATGAATATGAGCAAAAATCTCTTCCTTAAATCTTAAAAGAAATCAATTAACAAGAAGAAATAACTGTAATTTTATTCTTTACTTCCAATTCTAACCCTAATACTTAAATTAGGAAAATTTAACAATGAAAGACGGGAGTGATGGAAGAGTAAGTTTCAGTTCTATTTTTTTTAAATTATACCCCCCGCTGTTTCAAATCTTTTATCTGAATTCTTATTTAGTTTCATTAGTCTTTCTAATTTAATATGATATTTTGTTACATTAAAAGTTACATACTTGCTAGTTTATTTAATACTATGAATACTTCAGAGGCATCTCATAGTACTGTAATGGTTAGCAAGGTAGTCTTGCTGATCCTTTGCTACTGAATAGCAAGTTTGGTTTTCACTGGCATCCAGATACTGTCAATCGTGTGTCACATTTTATCCTTGTCGAACGGGTTGAGTAAATTGTTACATAATTATTGGAATCCTAATACTTTTTTAAGGTCGTGTAGAAACATAATGGCGATTAGTGCAGCCCACGGCCTTGAAGGATGAGTGACAACGCTTGACCTCACTCTCACCTTGCCTTCCGGGGATAAATCGTGAGAACCGAAGGCATAGAAAACCCTGTTCCGGTTTAAGGATAGAAGTAACTCAGTCAGTTAGAAGGTAGCAGCGAGCTCGAAGGGGTAAGTCGTGTTATACACGCGGTCCCTCATCTGCGCAGATTGTCTGGTTGGGGATTTACAAATAAAGTAACATCAACGTAAATCGAAGTCTTGTGTTTATTACATAAAAACTAACAATGACACAGAGCTTCTGATAACGAGAAATCCCCATAGAAGACCAGACCGGAATCCCCAAGTCAACACCAGACGCTAGACCAGACCAAGATGATAGACAATCAGAATAGCAAAGCTGGCCAGAAGAATAGATGACCAAGTAAAGAAGTAATGAACGCTATACAACATTACATGATTTGGTACCGTGAAAACGTCAGTATGTAACAAAATATTCACTCACCAGATCGAGTTCAGGGCGATTTTTTTTTCTAAACTGTAAATTAATCGCAATAGTAAGATATTTGAGAAAGTAGGGGACATTAAAAACAAGGGGTGTAGTGGCTAATGTGCTGGACCATGACATTGTAATAAGCGAGTTCAAACTCCAATCGACGTATTGCTGGAGCACTCCTGGCTAGATGTAATGATGCTTTGTCTTTGGATAGAATTATCAACCCTATAGCCGTATTCATTTTCTATCAAAAACAGCATCACGAAATGAGCAGGAAGAGCTCTTTGTGTTACAATTACAGATTCACCAGTCTTGAAAAAAAGTTTCAACCGCGAATGCAGGTTGTGAAGCGATCTAAGCTATGATCGTATTTTGAAAGAAAAGAAAAAGTAGTAAGATATTAGTTAGATGCCTTGTCTAAGTTCACTTGCATCACACAGGTGAGTGTTTAAAATGTTTTTTGTAAGGCTGATGAATCAGTAATTGGTACTCAAAAAGCTTTTTTCTGCTAATTTCCTGTTATGTTGGAATGATGATGTTCAAGATAGATTTTTAAACTTATAGCAGTACCGATGTTTTTAATCCAAAGTGGCATCAATCCGAAATGAGCATGAAAAGCTCTCTGTATAGAAATTGCAGATTCATTATTCTTAAGAAAGAACAGAAAGAAAGAAAGAAAGAAAGATGTTTATTTTCACACTTTAAAAAAAATGATTAATTAATGTGTGGAGAATGATCACTAATTAGGACTGAGCCTATTCTAGTATGACCACCTCTGCTATTTCATAGGCTTTCAGGTTTAAAATATTTTAACAGACATGTTTTTTTAAAGAACAAAGGGCATTCATTTTAAATATACAGTAGAGACTGGGTTTCTTTTTTGTTGGTATTTGATTACTTCTCTATCTTTTAAACCAACCAATAGTAAGTTCCTCCATTAAAGTGAGACGAGTCTCTTTCGATCGTTGTCGACTTCGTCTTCTTTCTGATGATGCTCAGCATTCTGGACGTCTGTTTCAACAGGTAGCACTTGATGTGCACTGGTCCAAACTATGATCATAACTGATTGTATCTAAAAAAAAGGGTAACATATTAGCAGGCAAGAAATATCCAAGTTCTCATTAGGAACAACCTGAACGCTCAGAAAACCAACATCAATAACTAGGATCAAGTAATAAGTCAGCGTTCAAAGTTGCGTGAACTTATTTCTGAAAAAGATGAAGGATATTGACAGCTACGTGTACATCACTGTCAGCTCAAACTGTCATAAAAGTGGATACCAGGAAAGAAATAATTAGCACTCCTTGTCACTGAGCATGTTGTCACATCTGACAATGGATGCAGAGCAATATTGAACGCCCTAGGCGCCAAATAGAAAATAATCTAAAATGCGAATGAAAGGAAGCGCAGGTGTTTAAGTAGTGAAGTGATGAATTCACAAAGACCTGAGAGAATAGTGAAAATGGGTCGGCCATACAAAATGCATAAAAGAACACACAGACAGCTGAGAAAAGTTCATAATGCTGCTAACGTTTGTGGGATCGCTTGCTACTGATAATCTCATGCGAGCTCTCTCTACCACCGTCTGTATCTCATCCTTTCTTTTTGTCTCTGTCTCTGTGTCTTCTCTCTCTATTCACTCTGTCCTCACTCTCTAAAACTCCCCCAAAGTACATTTATAATATATACATATATATCCATGTTTTTCTCATATTATATATATATTATATATATATATTATATATGCGTATACAAAATATATATATAATGTTGTGATGTTAGTCCCATAAAAAGAAGTCAAGTCGAGATGGGGTAAATAAGACAAGTGTATTACAATTAATGGTACATGTACGACTAGCTGTGTTAACGGGAACAGTGCTCTCTTTCACTCGGTTCTCACTATTTATAGAGAGAACCGGTGCATGTTCTCCACTGTAGGGAACGGCCGGTACAACAATTATATATATATTGTCAACTCATCATCATAATCACATTAAAGCGTGCCGCTACCACGGATGCCCCCCTCTCTCTCTTCTCTCTCTCTCTCTCTCTCTCTTCTCTCTCTCTCTCTCTCTCTCTATTGGTCATAATTCTTAGTAAGTCCTTTAGACGCATCCATTGTCCGCACAAAGGTAATGAATGTTTTTTGTCAGTCAACATTGGTGTCCATGAGTAGTATCTGTAGCAGAATATCACTTATGAGTTCGTCCTTTTTCCTTAATAGGGCCCAGATTGTCTTGCTCGTTTTTCTTAGATAATTTGCGAGATGGTGGAAGATAAAACTGATGTTGTATTTGTTTAAAACAAAATGCAACATTCTTGTATTGTTTCGATCTAGCTGTTCTTCCAAGACTTTGTTAGTATCCAAGTTGTGCAACCATAGGGTAGTACTGACACGGCTACCGCTTGGAAGAATTTCAGCGCAGTTAGCTGGTTGGTCTCTTTGATTTAGACTTGAGAGTTTGCATCAGAAAAGTTGGCGCCAATTGAGTGAGTCGACAAATCAGCCTCCATGTTTTGATTTGATTTTTTCAAATCGATCCAACATTTTTGTTCTATAGATTTTTATTGTGTTAAGATTTATGGGCCATCCTTTGGCCTTTAAGTAGGAGCGCTTGTCCAATGAAA
This sequence comes from Doryteuthis pealeii, assembly GCA_023376005.1. Classification (NCBI taxonomy): domain Eukaryota; kingdom Metazoa; phylum Mollusca; class Cephalopoda; order Myopsida; family Loliginidae; genus Doryteuthis; species Doryteuthis pealeii. The sequence continues at coordinate 8,887,064 of CM042153.1, read as the reverse complement.
TTGGTTCCCTGGTAATAGTCCCTCGATAATGAATCCTTTGGTTCCACTGGTAAAGATTCTCAGTTCTGGTAAAGAGTCCTTCGATAATGAATCCTTTGGTTACCCTGGTAATCGTATAAGTCTTTTCCTGGGTATTGGTAAGATCCGGTAATCCTATGTCCGTCTTCAGTGAGCCACAATTGTAATTATGACCATTGGGCGGTTTAAATAGTGTGTCTTCCACGCAGTATGTTTAGTGATTGGCTGCAGGAGTAAATCACGTGACCCTGGCCAGTCTATAAATCTTGGTGGGGGAATTAGAACACATGTTATATCAAAATATTCCAACATATTGGCATTTCAGTCTCGGAAGACTATAATACAGTTTTTGTGGCCCTCAGTTACATCGCCTCCTGTGACTGTAAAGTCTAATGTTAGAAAACATTATTGACCACAGATTGTCGCATGTGAAGGCTGTCCCTGAAGATGTTAATGTGTCGATGCGCTTTGTTGCCTCTTGCTTTCTTCTGGACCTCCTAGCTTCATGGTGTTGCGCCAGACATGAACAGTCCTCTACAAAGAGCCTGCCTCCACTGAATACGATCTTGAGCCAAATTCTCCCAGCAGGAATTGATTGATTGATTTATTAATTTTAACGGCATATCAACCCGTCCAGGGTTATATCATGCCTAGCGTTGGGGTGTTATACATATTGCGCATTCATATATATACTTTTAGTAATTGGTTTTAACAATGTGTTAGCATTATTGGGGATTATATTGTATGGCATTGATTTTGTTTCATGTCTATATTTCCAGCAGGAAGGGGCAAATGACAAAGCACTGGGGATCGTTCTTGCAGACATACCTGAAACGTAGCTGGAGGTGACCAATCTGCCTCCATCCAGACAAAAGCTCTGCATAAAGGGTATCCTTCGATTTTTCAAAGATGTTCTGCATGATCTCAATTGCTTTGGCTTGTCCCTTCCAGCTGGGAAAAATATGTCTCTTTATTTGATTACTCATTGGAATACTACTTTTTGTTTGTTTTGTTGTTCGATTTTTATACGAAGGAAATAACTTTTTTTCTTTTTTAAATGTCTTTCTAGAGAGCCTACCGCCACCGAGGGTGGTCTTGAGCCAAATTCTCCCAGCAGAAAGGGCAATGACAAAGCACTGGGAATCGTTCTTTAGACATACTTGAAACGTACTGGGGGTGACCAATCTGCCTCTTACCAGACAAAAGCTCTGCATAAAGGGTATCCTTTCGGTTTTTTCAAGGATATCCACAAGAACGTCTCAATTGCTTTGGTCTTGTCCTTCCAGCTGGGAAAAATATGTCTCTTTATTTGATTACTCATTTGGAATACTACTTTTTGTTTGTTTGTGTTCGATTTTTTTATACGAAGGAAATAACTTCTTCTTTTTTAATGTCTTTCTAGAGAGCTACCGCCACGAGGGTGTCTTGAGCCAAATTCTCCCAGCAGAAAGGGGCAATGACAAAGCACTGGAATCGTTCTTGCAGACATCTTGAAACGTAGCTGGCGGTGACCAATCTGCCTCCATCCAGACAAAAGCTCTGCATAAAGGGTATCCTTCGATTTTTTTCAAGGATGTCTGCAAGAACGATCTCAATTGCTTTGGTATTGCCCCTTTCCAGCTGGGAAATATGTCTCTTTATTTGATTACTCATTTGGAATACTACTTTTTGTTATTTTGTGTCGATTTTTTTACGAAGGAAATAACTTCTTTCTTTTTTAAATTGTCTTTTCTAGAGAGCCTACCGCCACCGAGGGTGGTCTTGAGCCAAATTCTCCCAGCAGAAAAGGGGCAATGACAAAGCACTGGGAATCGTTCTTGCAGACATACTTGAAACGTAGCTGGGGTGACCAATCTGCCTCCATCCAGACAAAAGCTCTGCATAAAGGGTACCTTCGGTTTTTCAAGGATGTCACAAGGACCGATCTTCAATTGCTTTGGCATTGCCCATTTCCAGCTGGAAAATATGTCTCCTTATTTTGATTACTCATTTGGACAAACTACATTTTGTTATTTTGTGTTCGATTTTTTTACGAATTGAAATGATTTCTTTCTTTTTAAATGTCTTTCTATATTCTAGTGGTGTATTTCAGTAGAAATCAAAACATTATAGATTAACATGTTGCTTTGGACTATTTCTTTCATTTTGACGTTATCTACTGGTCACGTTTTCTTCTTTTCTTCTTCTTGTTCTTTTCTTACTCTAGTTGTTAGGCACGTTGTCGCAGGTTCGATCTTGACCACGTCTTGTATGGCGTGGCTGGTTTAAAGCACCAAATAGATATATTTGCATAGCGCCTTCTTTACCGCACTAATAGGTATATGTTATATACTTGGTCTTTTTCACTAAGTATACTCATTTGGAATACTACTTTTTGTTATTTTGTGTTTGATTTTTACGAAGGAAAAATTTCTTTCTTTTTTTAATATGTCTTTCTATATTCTAGTTGTTGTTATTTCAGTAGAAATCAAAACATTATAAGATTAACATGTTGTTGGACTTAGTTGCAAAAACTGCTTCTTATAATACCTTAGAAAAACGTAAATGAAAAGATTCACAAAGAAGTCGAACGAAGCAAATAGAAGATAACACATACAGACTTTATTTGTCTGGGCAAAAAAAATATACACAATGAGTACTAAAGTCGTTGGAAAGCTAGCTTAGTAAAAGAAGGAGCTGGTGGCTTGCCGGCTGAGTTTAAAATACTCAACTCCTTGCAGAGCCCACCTATCAACGAAACCCTAGTTGGTAAGGGAAGATAACTTTTTTTGACTGCTACAACATTTTTAGTTGAAATTCGAAACAAAAAGTTTGCCTATTTCATTTTCTCCGTTTCTTTTATCCTACTTAATTTTATCATTTTTTGTTTTTATTTTTTATTTAACAAATTCAACGCGAAAAACGAAATAAAGAAAGAATATATTCTATCTTCACATTTTCCGGAACACCGACAGTAGTTGGATTGGGGTACTTACTTCTCACATAAGTCCAAATTTAAAGACAAATAATGAAAAAACAACAGAACTTCAAGGGAAAAAGAAGGAATTTAAAGAAAAGAATGTAAATGATGAAGTAGGATTTTAAAGAAAAAGGAAAAATAATTTAAGAAGAAGAAGAAATTCAAAGAAGAAGATTTAAAATAATAATAATAATAATAATAATAATAATAATAATAATAATCGCAAGAAGAAGAAAGAAAAGAAGAAGGAGAAGAAGAAAAAAGAAGAAGAAAAGAAGAAATAGAATTTTAAAGAAAAAGAATTTTAAAGAAGAAGGAAAAAGGATTACAGAAGAGAAGAAGAAGAAGAATGAGAGACGTAAAAGAATTGCCAGTGGCATCATTCCCTGCTACACCCTATTTTTCATATCAATAAGCTCGTTTTGTGTGAACTTCATAATTTGCATTACGCTCCAGACCGACTTACGCGTATTTCAGTCACACCGCAAAAATTTCAATGTTTCAATAGATAACAGAAATAGTTCAACAAGTTTTTTTTAAATTTTTCTATCCAAATGTTGTATAGATGTTTGTAGATTAATTCAAGGTGTGTCATTTGAAGTCATATGTACGCACCGAATGTTCGCGCTTATTATCTTGGTTCATGCGTAATAAGAACATTACGAAACGTTTATACTACTGTGTAAAATAGGGTGTATGCCAGCTTGGCTTAATGGTTATTATGATTGGAATGGAATCGAAGACCCGAGTTCAAATCCCAGACCGAGGTTGTTTGCATTATTACTTCATATTAATGACCTTGACAAGGCGTGAATACACCTGTTCTCCCCTCATCTGTGGGTGAATAAGAGGGCAGAATGATTTATTTGACTTTGCCGTGTTTTTGGTTGTCTTTCAAAACGTGCACACCACACACACACCACACACACAATATATATATATATATTACATATGTGTATGTGTGTGTGTGTGTGTGTGTGTGTAGAATAAACAAAAAGGCACATCTCCTAAAAAAAAATGAAATGTTATTACAGGATATGTGCCTTTTGTTTATTCTAATGGTATAAATGAAAGAATGCTGCCCAAATACACACACACACACACACACACACACACACACCACATAATATATATATATATATATATATATATATATATATATATATATTGGAGAATATGTGCTTAATTAAAGTCATACCTAATTTGAAATTAATTAGTTGATAAAAGTAATGAATTATGCGAATATATCTGTTCAAATGTTAAGGCGTAAAACAAATCGAGAAAAAGTCGATCTCGGTATGTACATTTCTGCCTATTGTGCCTCACCAACAGAGTTATATACTAATATATTATATATATAATATAATATACATATATATACTATATATATATGTGTGTGTGTTGTGTGTTGCTTTTAGTGTTTGTGGTTGATGCATCTAAGTATTAATATCTGTCATATTTACATAAACACTGACGAATAATATCTAATTTTCCAGGAGTGTATTGTTTCCGGCTTTGGAGACTCTGAGAAACAGGACAAAAAACCGATAGCAGATAAACATCTTCCTATTCTCCATAGAAACGTTCTGGCTGATTAAGATTTTTAAAAAGGAACAGAAGAAAAATAGATAAGAAATCAACAATGGGGATATTTATCCTGTCCTTATGGACAGGTTTAAATCCGTGTTATAATATAGTATATTATATATATATACTATATTAGTATATATTATATAATATTTGTGTGTGTATGTGTTTAAAGTATATAAAATGAATATATAATATAATATATATATATCATATTATATATATATATATTTATATATATACACACACACACACACACACAATATTATATATATATACAGGCACGCACACACACAACACACCACACACACTATACTATATATATATATATATATAATATATATATATGTATATATATATATATATAAAAGAGCCAGAAGAGAGAAAAAAGCCCAGAAGCCCCAGAAACGCATTTACACTCTGAGTGGCATTTCAGTACACCAAAGGACTGTCACTCAATAAAATTTGGCCAGAGAGTCACATGCAAGATCATTTTTTTTATTTTATTGGGGACACTCCTCCCACCAATCCTTTAGTTGACGGAGAGATCCAATTAATATATATCACAGACACATGTTACGAGGTTTTCACCTCTCATCAGGGGGGCTACAGTTTTTAACTGGCTGGTTAGACCTGAATGATTTTTTGTCTGCCCAAGTCTCTACCCCTGCGGCCAGTAGTGGTTGTTCAAATCTTAAGGAGAATATTTAATTGATACATTCTAAGCGGAAGTTAATTCACTAGAGTCCTCTAACTTAGGAGTTTTAGAGAACTCAACCAAAGTGGGAGTATATATTAATAAAAAGTTATCCACAGACACAAAATTTGGCTTTGGTTCAGTTCTTAACCTGATGTTAGTGTATAACTTGTCAAATAATTCTATCCAAGGGTGTAAACCTTTCAGACAAGTCTTTGGTTTCCTTGTGTCTACAACAACGTTAGCTGTCTTTTCTAGTTGGCGTCGTTATGGGTCTCCTAGAAAGTTATTGTCAGTGCATGAATAACCGTCTACTTGAAGCTAACGCTGTTGCTTGGCACCCCCGTGTTCCAGGTCCAAAGCCCACTTGCCAGTCAAGAATCATTTGGCTTTACTGCTGGCTTGCGTTCTAACATGGTGACAGCTTTTCCTCAGTGTGTGTTTGATTCATTGACAAAACTTCTTGGAGACCCCATACGACCCAAACAGAAAAGACAGCTAACGTTGTGTAGACACTAAGGAACCCCAAAGACTTTCTGAAGGTATTACACCCTTGGATAATTATTTGGGACAAGTTATACACTAACATCATGTTAAGGACTGGAACCAAAGCAAATTTGTGTCTTGTGATTAATATTTTATTAATAATATACTCCCACTTTGCTTGAGCTTCTCTAAACTTCTACAGTTTAGAGGACTCTAGTGAATTAAACTTCCGCTTAGAAAATGTATCAATTAAATATTCTCCTAAATTTGACAACCACTACTGGCCGCCAGGGGTAAGAGACTTGGCAGACAAAAATCCATTCAGGTCTCAAAACCCAGGCCAGTTTTTAAAACTGTAAGCCCCAATTGAATGAGGAGGTGAAACTCAGAAACATGTGTCTGGATATATTATATATTGGATCTCTCCGTCAACTAAGGATGTGGCGGAGTGTTCCCAAATAAAATAAAAAATTATCTGCATTGTTGGACTCTACTGGCCAATTATTGAGTGACATGTCTTTTGTGTTACTGAATGCACTCACGGTGTTAATGCTTTCTGGGGCTTCTTGGCTTTTTTCTCTCTTTCTGGGCTCTTTTAATACTATATATATTATACATATATATATATCATATATATATTACTATATTATATGTGTGTGTGTTGTGTGTGGAGACTTGTGCGTGCCTGTATATATATAAAATATGCTCTGTGTGTGTGTGTGTGTTATATATATATAAATAATATATATATAATATATAATATATATTATATATATATTCATTATATACTTAAACACACTACACACACAAATATATATATATAATAATATATATATTATATATATATATATATATTATATACATCTTTATTTTAACCTGTCCATAGGACAGGAATAAATTATCCCCATTGTGATCTTATCTATTTTTTTCTTCTTTCCTTTTTTTAAAAAATCTTAATTCAGCCAGACGTTCTATGGAGATAGGAAATGTTTCATCTGCTATCGGTTTTTTGTCCTGTTTCTCAAGAGTTCCAAAGCCGAAACAATACACACCGGAAAAAAATTAGATATCATTCGTTCAAGTGTTTATGTAAATATGACAGATATTAATACTTAGATGGCATCTAAAACCAACAAACACTAAAGCAACACACACCACACACACATGTATATATATATATATATATTGTATATATATATATATATATAATATATATAATATATAAACTCTGTTGGTGAGGCACATAGGCAGAAATGTAACATTACCGAGATCGACTTTTTCTCGATTTGTTTACGCCTTACATTTGAACAGATATTTCGATAATTCATTTACTTTATCAAACTAATTAATTTTTCAAAAATTTAGGTATGACTTTAATTAAGCACATATTTCTCCCATATATAGTTATTATTATATATATATATATATATATATATATACTATATATTGTGTAGTGTGTGGTGTTGTGTGTGTGTTTTTTTTATGTGTATTTGGGCAGCAATTTCTTTTCATTTATACACTGTAGAATTAAACAAAAGGCACATCTCCTGTAAAACATTCATTTTAGGAGATGTGCCTTTTTGTTTACACTTCTACACACACACACACACACACACACATTACACATTCATGTAGTATATATATATATATATGTGTTGTGTGTGGTGGTGTGTTGTGTGCACGTTTTGAAAGACAACAAAAACACGCAAAGTCAAATAAATTCATTCTGCCTCTTATTCACCCACAGATGAGGGGAGAACAGGTGTATTCACGCTTTCAAAGGGTCATTAATATTTGAAGTAATATGCAAACAACCTCAGTCTGGGATTGAACTCGGGTCTTCGATTCCATTCCAATCATATAAACCATTAGCCAAGGCTGGCAACACCCTTATTTTTTACACAGTAGTAATAAACGTTTCGTAATGTTCTTATTACGCATGAACCAAGATAATAGCGCGACATTTCGGTGCGTACATATGACTTCAAATGGACACACCTTGAATTAAATCTACAAACAATCTATTACAACATTTGGATTAGAAAATTAAAAACTGTTGAACTATTTTCTGTTTATCTATTGAACATGAATTTTTTGCGGTGTGAACCTGGAATACGCCGTAAGCGGTCTTGGAGCGTTAATGCACAAATTATGAAGTTCACACAAAACAGCTTATTGATATTGAAAAATAGGGTGTAGCAGGGAAGATGATGCCACTGGCAATTCTTTTACGTCTCCTCATTTTCTTCTTCTTCTTCTTCTTCTGTAAAATCCCTCTTTTTCTTCTTCTTTAAAATTCCTTTTTCTTTAAATTCTATTTCTTCTTTTTCTTCTTTTCTTTCTTCTTCTCCTTCTTCTTCTCTTTTCTCTTGCGCATTATTATTATTATATTTATATTATTATTATTATTATTATTTTAAATCTCTTCTTTGAATTTCTTTTCTTCTTAAAATTATTTTTCCTTTTTCTTTAAAATCCTACTTCATCATTTACATTCTTTTTCTTTAAATTCCTTCTTTTTTTCTCCTGAAAGTTCTGTTTGTTTTTTCATTATTTGGGTCTTTTAAAATTTTGGACTTATGTGAGAAAGTTTAAGTACCCCATCCAACTACTGTCGGTGTTCCGGAATGGAGATAGAATATATCTTTCTTTATTTTCTCGTTTTTTTGCGTTGAATTTGTTAAAAATTAAAAAATAAAAAACACAAAAAATGATAAAATTTTAAGTAGGATAAAAGAAACGGAGAAAATGAAAATAGGCAAACTTTTGTTTTCGAATTTCAACTAAAAATGTTGTAGCAGTCAAAAAATTTATCTTCCCTTTACCACTGAGGGTCGTTGATAGGGCTCTGCAAGGAGTGAGGTATTTTAAACTCAGCCTGCAAGCCACCAGCCTCCTTTCTTTTACTAAGCTAGTTCCAACGACTTTAGTTACTCATTTGTGTATATTTTTTTTGCCCAGACTAAAATAAAAGTCTGTATGTGTTATCTTCTTATTGCTTCGGTTCGGACTTCCCTTTGTGAATCTTTCATTTACGTTTTTCTAAGGTATTATAAGAAGCAGTTTTTGCAACTAAGTCCAAACCAACATGTTAATCTTTTATAATGTTTTGATTTCTACTGATAATAACAACAACTAGAATATAGAAAACATTTTAAAAAAAGAAAGAAATTATTTCCTTCGTTAAAAAATTCAAACACCAAAATACAAAAAGTAGTATTCCAAATGAGGTAACTTAGTTTGAAAAGACCAGTATATAACACTTATACACTTTAGTGCCGGTTTAAAGGAAGGCGCTATGCAACATATTATCTACTTTGGTGCCTTTTAACAGCTCACGCCCTTCAGGACGTGGTCAGATTCGAACCTGGACAACGTGCCTACAACTAGGAGTAAGAAAAGGAACAAGAAAGAAGAGAAAAAGAAGAAAACGTGACCAGTAGATAACGTCACAATTTGGAAAGAAATAGTCCAAAGCAACATCGTAATCTTATAATGTTTTGATTTCTTACTGAATAACACCACTAAAATAGGGAAAAGGACATTTTTAAAAAAAAGAAGAAATCATTTCATTCGTAAAAAATCGAACACAAAATAACAAAAAGTAGTTGGTCCAAATGGTAATTCAAATAAGGTGAGACATATTTTTCCCAAGCGGAATGGGGCATGCCAAAGCAATTGAGATCGGTCTTGTGGACATCCTTTGAAAAACCGAAGGGATACCCTTTATGCAGAGCTTTTGTCTGGATGGAGGCAGATTGGTCACCCCAGCTTACGTTTCAAAAGTATGTCTGCAAGAACGATTCCCAGTCTTTGTCATTGCCCCTTTCTGCTGGGAGAAATGGCTCAGGGACCACCCTCGGTGGCCGGTAGGCTCTCTAGAAGACATTTTAAAAAAAGAAAGAAGTTTATCCTTCGTAAAAAAAAATCGAACCACAAAAAACAAAAATGAGTATTCCAAAATGAGTAATCAAATAAAGAGACATATTTCCCAGCTGAAAGGGGCAATACCAAAGCCCAATTGAGATCGTTCTTGAGACATCCTTGAAAAATCGAAGGATACCCTTTATGCAGAGCTTTGTCTGGATGGAGGCCAGACTTGGTCACTCGCCAGCTACGTTTCAATATGTCTGCTCAGAACGATTCCAGTTGCTTTGTCATGCCCCCTTTCTGCTGCGGAGGAATTTGGCTCAAGACCACCCTCTGTGGCGGCGTAGGCCTCTCTACGAAAGGACTTTAAAAAAAGAAAGAAGTTATTTCCTTCGTATAAAAAAATCGAACACCAAACAAAAAGTAGTATTTCCAAATGAGTAATCAAATAAAGAGCTATTTTCCCAGCTGGAAGGGACCATGACCAAAGCATTGAGACCGTTCTTTGGATATCTTTGAAAAACCGAAGGATACCTTTATGCAGAGCTTTTGTCTGGTTAAGAGGCAGAGTTGGTCACCTCCCAGCTACGTTTCAAGTTGTCTACAAGAACGATTCCCAGTGCTTTTTCATTGCCCCTTTCTGCTGGGAGAATTTGGCTCAAGACCACCCTCGGTGGCGGTAGGGCTTCTAGAAAGAATTTAACAATAAAGAAAGAAGTTATTTCCTTCGTTAAAAAAAATCGAACCACAAACAAACAAAAAGTAGTATTCCAAATGAAGGTAATCAAATAAAGAGACATATTTCCCAGCTGGAAGGGACAAGGCCAAAGCAATGAGAATCAGTCTTGCAGACATCTTTGAAAAATCGAAGGATACCCTTTATGCAGAGCTTTGTCTTGGATGAGGCAGATTGGTCAATCCTCCAGCTGTACGTTTCAGGTATGTCTCTGCAAGAACGATCCCCAGTGCTTTGTCATTTGCCCTTTAAAACCTGCTGGGAATATAGGACATGAAACAAATCAATGCCATACAATATAATCCCCAATAATGCTAACACAGATTAAACCAATTTACTAAAAAGATATATATGAATGCCGCAATTGTATAACACCCCAAACGCTAGGCATGCATATAACCCTGGACGGGTGATATTGCCGCTTAAAATTAATAAATCAATCAATCAATTCCTGCTTGGGAGAATATTGGCTCAAGATCGTATTTCAGTGGAGGCAGCTCTTTGTAGAGGACTGTTCGATGTCTGGCGCAACACCATTGAAGCTAGGAGGTCCAGAGAAAGCAGAGGCAACCAAAGCATCGACACATTAAACATCTTCAGGGGACAGCCTTCACATTGCGACATCTGTGTTCAATAATGTTTTTCTAACATTAGACTTTTACAGTCACAGGAGGCGAGTAATCTTGAGGGCCACAAAAACTGTATTATAGTTCTTCCGAGACCTGAAATGCCAATATGTTGAATTATGATATAACATGTGTTCTAATCCCCATACAAGATTTATAGACTGGCCAGGGTCACGTGATTTACTCCTGCAGCCAATCACTAAACATTACTCGTGGAAGACACCACTATTTAAAACCGCCCAATGGCATACATTACAATTGTGTGCTCACTGAAGAACGGACAATAGGATTACCGGATCCCTTACCAATTTACCCAGAAAGACTTATACGATTACCAGGCGTAACCAAAGGATCATTATCGAAGGACTCTTACCAGGACACTGAAACTCTTTACCAGTGGAACCCAAAGGATGCATTATCGCAGGACTATTTACCAGCGGAACCAATTTCATTTGCGACAAGCCTCCTACTTAAAGGCCAAAAAGATGGCCCATAAAATCTTAACACAATAAAATCTAATAAAGAACAAAAATTGTTGGATCGATTGAAAAAATTCAAATTCAAAAACAATGGAGGCGATTTGTCGACCTCACTTCAATTGCGCCAACTTTTCTGATGCAAACTCTCAATTCTAATCAAGAGACCAACCAGCTAACTGCGCTGAATTCTTCCAAGCGGTAGCCGTGTCAGTACTACCCCTATGGTTGCACAACTTGGATACTAACAAAAGTCTTTGCAAGAACAGCTAGATCGAACAATACAAGAATGTTGCAATTTGTTTTAAACAAATACAACATCAGTTTTGATCTTCCCCATTCGCAAATTATCTAGAAAACGAGCAAGACAATCTGGGCCCTATTAAGGAAAAAGACGAATCATAAGTGATATTCGCTACAGATTACTACTCATGGACACACCAATGTTGATGGACAAAAAACATTCATTACTTTGTGCGGACAATGGATGCCCGTCTAAAGGACTTACTAAGAATTAAATGACAATAGAGAGAGAGAGGAGAGAGAGGAGAGACGATTAGAGAGAGAGAGAGAGGACGAGAGAGAGGGGGGGCATCCGTGGTAGCGCACGCTTTAATGATGATTATGATGCATGAGTTTGACATATATTATATATGTATGTACCGGCGTTCCTACAGTGGAGAACATGCACCGGTTCTCTCTATAAATAGTGAGACACGAGTGAAAAGAGAGCACTGTTCCCGTTAACGACAAGCTAGTCTACATGTACCATTAAATGTAAATTACACTTGTCTTATTTTACCCCATCTCGATTGACTTCTTTTTTACTGTTGGGACTAACATCACAAACCATATATATATATATTTGTTATACGCTATATATTATATATATATATATATATATATATATATGAGAAAAAAACATGGATATATATGTATAATATATATAAATGACTTGTGGGGAGTGTAGAGAGTGAGGACAGAGGATAGAGAAGAGACACAGAGACAGAGACAAAAGAAAGGATAAGATTCAGACGGTGGTAAGGAGAGAGCTCGCATGAAGATTATCAGTAGCAAGCGATCCCACAAACGTAGCAGCATTATGAATTTTCTCAGCTGTCTGTGTGTTCTTTTATGCATTTTGGAGGGCCGACCATTTCACTATTCTCTTCAGGTCTTTGTGAATTTCATCACTTCACTACTTAAACACCTGCGCTTCCTATTCATTCCGCATTTTAGATTTATTTCTATTGGCGCTAAGGGCGTTCAATATTGCTCTGCATCATTGTCAGATGTGACAACATGCTCAGTGACAAGAGTGCTTTATTATTTCTTTCCGGTATCCACTTTTCATGACAGTTGAGCTGACATATGTACACGTAGCTGTCAATATCCTTCATCTTTTCAGAAATAAGTTCAGCAACTTTGACGCTGACTTATTACTGGATCCTAGTTATGATGTTGTTTTCTGAGCGTTCAGGTTGTTCCTAATGAGAACTTGGATTATTTTCTTGCCTAGCTAATATGTTACCCTTTTTTTCAGATTACAATCAGTTATGATCATAGTTGGACCAGTGGCCACATCAAGTGGCTACCTGTTTGAAACAGGACGGCCAGAATGCTGAGCATCATCAGAAAGAAGACGAAGCGACAACGGATCCGAAAGAGACTCGTCTCACTTTAATGGAGGACTTACTATTGGTTGGTTTTAAAAGATAGAGAAGTAATCAAATACCATCAAAAAAGAAACCCAGTCTCTACTGTATATTTAAAATGAATGCCCTTTGTTCTTTAAAAAAACATGTCTTGCTTAAAATATTTTAAACCTGAAAGCCTATGACAATAGCAGAGGTGGTCATACTAGAATAGCTCAGTCCTAATTAGTGGATCATTCTCCACACATTAATAAGTCATTTTTTTTGAGTGATGAAAATAAACATGTCTTTCTTTCTTTCTTTCTTTCTGTTCTTTCTAGAATAATGAAATCTGCAAATTTCTATAAGGAGAGCTTTTCAAGCTCCAATTTCGGAATTGATCCACTTTGATTAAAAACATCGGTACTGCATAAGTTTAAAAATCTATCTTGAACATTCATCATTTCAACATAACAGGAAATTAGCAGAAAAAAAGCTTTAGTACAATTACTGATTCATCAGTACAAAAAACATTTTAAACACTCACTGTGTGATGCAAGTGAACTTAGACAAGGCATCTAACGAATATCTTACTACTTTTTCTTTTCTTTCAAAAACGATCATAGCTTAGATCGCTTCACAACCTGCATTCGCGGTGAAACTTGGTTTTTCAAGACTGTTGAATCTGTAATTGTAACCACAAAGAAGCTCTTCCTGCTCATTTCGTGATGCTGTTTTGATAGAAAATGAATAGGGCTATAGGGTTTGATTAATTCTATCCCAAAGACAAAAGCATCATTACATTCTAGCCAGAAGTGCTCCAGCAATACGTCCGATTGGATTTGAACTCGCTTGATTACAATGTCATGGTCCAGCACATTAGCCACTACACCCTTGTTTTAATGTCCCCTACTTTCTCAAAATCTTACTATTTGCGATTAAATTACAGTTTAGAAAAAAAAATGCGCCCGAAACTCGATCTGGTGAGTGAATATTTTGTTACATACTGACGTTTCACGGTACCAAATTCATGTAATGTTGATAGCGTTCATTACTTTTTACTTGGTCATCTTATTCTTCTGTCCAGCTTTGCTTATTCTGATTGTCTATCATCTTGGTTCTGGTTCTAGTCTGGGTGACTTGGGGGATTTCCGGTCTGTCTCTATGGGATTTCTCGTTATCAGAAGCCTGTGTCATTGTTAGTTTTATGTAATAAAACACAAGACTTCGATTTACGTTGATGTTCTTTATTTTGTAAATCCCCAAACCAGACCAATCTGCGCAGATGAGGACCGGTGTATGAACCACGACTTACCCCTTCGAGCTGCTGCTACCTTCTAACTGACTGAGTTACTTCTATCCTTAAACCGGAACAGGGTTTTCTATTGCCTTCGGTTCCACGATTTATCCCGGAAGGCAAGGTGAGAAGTGAGGGTCAAGCGTGTCACTCATCCTTCAAGGCCGTGTGGCTGCACTAATCCCATTATGTTTTCTACACGACTTAAAAAAGTATTAGGGATTCCAATAATTATGTAACAAAATTTACTCAACCGTTCGACAAGGATAAAATGTGACACACATTGCAGTATCTGGATGCAGTGAAAACCAACTTTGCTATTCAGTAGCAAAGATCAGCAAGACTACCTGCTAACCATACAGTATATGAGAATGCCGTCTTGAAGTATTCATAGTATTAAATAAACTAGGCAAGTTATGTAACTTTAATGTAACAAAATATCATTATTAAATTAGAAAGACTTATGAAACTAAATAAGAATTCAGATAAAAAGATTTTGAAACAGCGGGGGTATGAATTTTAAAAAAATAGAAACTGAAACTTACTCTTCCTCACTCCCGTCTTTCATTGTTAAATTTCCTAATTTAAGTCATTAGGTTAGAATTGGAAGTAAAGAATAAAATTACAGTATTTTCTTCTTGTTAATTGATTTCTTTTAAGATTTAAGGAGATTTTTGCTCAATATTCATTAAGATAAACCAAACAATAGAAATTCAATAATACTAAGCACATATTTATTAAAATCCAATTTTTAATATCAATATACAAATTAGCCTTTCACGTTTCATCTGTAAGCGCTATTTTTTGTTGTTAAATTCAATTGCATGTTTTTAGGTATGTAGACCCGCCAACGGGGTGGGGGTTAGTGGCTTCGACCCCGTATCCTTCAAGTTAAATGCGTCGATCGCAGGAGGGGCGTTCCTCCCAGGTAATATCTGCACCCTTGACTTAAGGGGCAGGGCTGGGCTTATGTCCAGCGCCGGTGAGGCGCCCCTCATTGAGGGAATGCCGAAGGGTCGACGCAATTTTTTGTTCTTTCCCCACCCATGGCTTGTTGGTGGGCCCAGCATTAAAACGAGCCTTGTTGCCCAGCCCATACAAGTGGGGTATGAGGCAAATACCTGTAGCATATGGCCAACAGTATTTATTTATTAACAATATTATTAAATAATTTGAGGGTATAGTAAAAATAAATCATGGAGAATATGACGTAAATACTTGTTACCATGAGTAGTGGGTATAGTTTCGGTTACAGACAAAGAAACACACAGTCTCCATTATAATAAGATAGCTCACCAATTCTTATTTAAAAACCTTCAAATTCTAAGTGCACGCACAGTAACTTTTATGTTTTATTGTTTGAACAGATTTCTGAATGCATTTCCATAACTGAAAACAAGTAAATAAATGAATAAAAGCAAAAGTTGTCCGGGGTTGCCAAAATCGTATCAGCCAGACATTTTAGGGATTATCCCCTTTCACTAGACTAGAACCAAGGATTATTGGTTTATTTGGCGATCTGAGCTGAGCGCCGCACCTATCATTTGAGCTCCTTCACATTACCACACAGATCCCCTGTTGCATATCATATCTATTTCAATAACCCGTTGATGATTTATATCTAAAGTAGGAAAATATACGTATTATAAAATTTGTGTGATCTTTTTTTTATCCCTCATATATCTTAAAACCGTTTGCCAACGACATTAAAAAAAGAATCGCTCTTTTTATTAGGAAAGTAAGATTTCATTATTACTTAGAATAAGTGCTCTTTTTATCAATTTCTACGTATCAACGCGTAATTGGCCGTGCTTGCGTCCGCTGATTTATTCTTAATGTTCAATAACGAATCGAATAGCCATGAATCTTGCTGTATTATTTTCTCTGCTTACCGATTGTTCTGACGGCAATCTCTGTTTTAAAAGCAACTTCGTTTTTAATTTATGTTAGTTTCGATATCTGGTTATTTTGACATAAAGAATAAATCACGGACACAACACCGCCATTACCGCGTTGATACGAAATACTAAAAAACAACTTTATTCTAAGTAATAATGAAATCTTACTTTCCAATAAAAAGAGCGATTCTTTTTTTAATTGTCGTTGGGCAAACGGTTTTAAAGATATATGAGGGATAAAAAAAAAGATCACACAAATTTATAATACGATATATTTCCACTTTCATTTTAGATATAATATCATCAAAGGTTATTGAAATAGATATGAGTAGACAGGGGATCTGTGTTGGTAATGTGAGGAGCTCATATAGGTGCGGCGCCTCCAGCTCAGACGCCAAAAACAATATCCTTGGTCAGTGCTAGTAAAAGGGAGATATACTCCCTTAAATGTCTGGCTGATACGGATTTCGCCACCCCCGACAACTTTGCTTTTATTTCATTATTTACTTATTTCAGTTATGGAAATGCTATTCAGAAATCTGTTCAAACAATAAACATAAAAGTTTACCTTGTTCGTTGGCACGTTAGAATTTGAGGTTATTTAAATAAGAATTGGTAAGCTTATCTTTTATAATGGAGACTGTGTTGTTTTCTTTTCTGTAACCGAATCTATACCACTACTCATGTAAACAAGTTATTACGTCATATTCTCCACTGAATTTATTTTTATTTTAACCGTCAATTTTTAATAATATTGTTTTAAATAATTAATTACTGTTGGCCATATCTACAGGTACTTGCCCTCATAACTCCCACTTGTATGGGCTGGGCACAAGGGCCTCGTTTTAATGTGGGCCCACCACAAGCTCGATGGTGGAAAGAACAAAAATTGCGTCGACCCCTCGGCATTTCCCCTCAAGAGGGCGCCTCAGGCGCTGGACAATAAGCCCAGCCCTGCCCCTTTAAGTCAAGGGTGCAGATATTACCTGGGGGAACGCCTCCTGCGATCGACGCTATTAACTTGTAAGGATCCGGGGTCGAAGCCACTAGACCCCCACCCCGTTGGCGGGTCTACATACTAATAACATGCAATTGAATTCATACATACAACAAAATAGCGCTTTACAGAGTGAACGTGAAGGCTAATTTGTATATTGATATTAAAAAATTGATTTTAATAAATATGTGCTTAGTATTATTGATTTCTAATTGTTTGGTTTTATCTTAATGAATATGAGCAAAAATCTCTTCCTTAAATCTTAAAAGAAATCAATTAACAAGAAGAAATAACTGTAATTTTATTCTTTACTTCCAATTCTAACCCTAATACTTAAATTAGGAAAATTTAACAATGAAAGACGGGAGTGATGGAAGAGTAAGTTTCAGTTCTATTTTTTTAAAATTATACCCCCCGCTGTTTCAAATCTTTTTATCTGAATTCTTATTTAGTTTCATTAGTCTTTCTAATTTAATATGATATTTTGTTACATTAAAAGTTACATACTTGCTAGTTTATTTAATACTATGAATACTTCAGAGGCATCTCATAGTACTGTAATGGTTAGCAAGGTAGTCTTGCTGATCCTTTGCTACTGAATAGCAAGTTTGGTTTTCACTGGCCATCCAGATACTGTCAATCGTGTGTCACATTTATCCTTGTCGAACGGGTTGAGTAAATTGTTACATAATATTGGAATCTTAATACTTTTTAAGGTCGTGTAGAAACATAATGGCGATTAGTGCAGCCCACGGCCTTGAAGGATGAGTGACAACGCTTGACCTCACTCTCACCTTGCCTTCGGGGATAAATCGTGAGAACCGAAAGGCATAGAAAAACCCTGTTCCGGTTTAAGGATAGAAGTAACTCAGTCAGTTAGAAGGTAGCAGCGGCTCGAAGGGGTAAGTCGTGTTATACACGCGGTCCCTCATCTGCGCAGATTGTCTGGTTGGCGGATTTACAAATAAAGTAACATCAACGTAAATCGAAGTCTTGTGTTTATTACATAAAAACTAACAATGACACAGAGGCTTCTGATAACGAGAAATCCCCATAGAAGACCAGACCGGAATCCCCAAGTCAACACCAGACGCTAGACCAGACCAAGATGATAGACAATCAGAATAGCAAAGCTGGCCAGAAGAATAGATGACCAAGTAAAGAAGTAATGAACGCTATACAACATTACATGATTTGTACCGTGAAAAACGTCAGTATGTAACAAAATATTCACTCACCAGATCGAGTTCAGGCGATTTTTTTTCTAAACTGTAAATTAATCGCAATAGTAAGATATTGAGAAAGTAGGACATAAAAACAAGGGGTGTAGTGGCTAATGTGCTGGACCATGACATTGTAATAAGCGAGTTCAAACTCCAATCGACGTATTTGCTGGAGCACTCCTGGCTAGATGTAATGATGCTTTGTCTTTGGATAGAATTATCAACCCTATAGCCGTATTCATTTTCTATCAAAAAAAGCATCACGAAATGAGCAGGAAGAGCTCTTTGTGTTACAATTACAGATTCACCAGTCTGAAAAAAAAAGTTTCAACCGCCGCAATGCAGGTTGTGAAAGCGATCTAAGCTATGATCGTATTTTGAAAGAAAAGAAAAAGTAGTAAGATATTAGTTAGATGCCTTGTCTAAGTTCACTTGCATCACACAGGTGAGTGTTTAAAATGTTTTTTTGTAAGGCTGAAATGAAGCAGTAATTGGTACTCAAAAAGCTTTTTTCTGCTAATTTCCTGTTTATGTTGGAATGATGATGTTCAAGATAGATTTTTAAACTTATAGCAGTACCGATGTTTTTAATCCAAAGTGGCATCAATTCCGAAATGAGCATGAAAAGCCTCTTGTATAGAAATTGCAGATTCATTATTCTTAAAGAAAAACAGAAAGAAAAAAGAAAGAAAGATGTTTATTTTCACACTTTAAAAAAAATGATTAATTAATGTTGTGGAGAATGATCACTAATTAGGACTGAGCCTATTCTAGTATGACCACCTCTGCTATTTCATAGGCTTTCAGGTTTAAAATATTTTAAACAGACATGTTTTTTTAAAGAACAAAGGGCATTCATTTTAAATATACAGTAGAGACTGGGTTTCTTTTTTGTGGTATTTGATTACTTCTCTATCTTTTAAACCAACCAATAGTAAGTCCTCCATTAAAGTGAGACGAGTCTCTTTCGGATCGTTGTCGACTTCGTCTTCTTCTGATGATGCTCGCATTCTGGACGTCTGTTTCAACAGGTAGCACTTGATGTGCACTGGTCCAAACTATGATCATAACTGATTGTATCTGAAAAAAAAAGGGTAACATATTAGCAGGCAAGAAATATCCAAGTTCTCATTAGGAACAACCTGAACGCTCAGAAAACCAACATCAATAACTAGGATCAAGTAATAAGTCAGCGTTCAAAGTTGCGTGAACTTATTTCTGAAAAAGATGAAGGATATTGACAGCTACGTGTACATCACTGTCAGCTCAAACTGTCATAAAAGTGGATACCAGGAAAGAAATAATTAGCACTCCTTGTCACTGAGCATGTTGTCACATCTGACAATGGATGCAGAGCAATATTGAACGCCCTAGGCGCCAAATAGAAAATAAATCTAAAATGCGAATGAAAGGAAGCGCAGGTGTTTAAGTAGTGAAGTGATGAAATTCACAAAGACCTGAGAGAATAGTGAAAATGGGTCGGCCATACAAAATGCATAAAAGAACACACAGACAGCTGAGAAAAGTTCATAATGCTGCTAACGTTTGTGGGATCGCTTGCTACTGATAATCTCATGCGAGCTCTCTCTACCACCGTCTGTATCTCATCCTTTCTTTTTGTCTCTGTCTCTGTGTCTCTCTCTCTATCACTCTGTCCCTCACTCTCTAAAACTCCCCCACAAGTACATTTATATATATATACATATATATCCATGTTTTTTTCTCATATATATATATATATATATATATATATATATATATATGCGTATACAAATATATATATATATGTTGTGATGTTAGTCCCAACAGTAAAAAGAAGTCAAGTCGAGATGGGGTAAAATAAGACAAGTGTATTTACAATTAATGGTACATGTACGACTAGCTTGTCGTTAACGGGAACAGTGCTCTCTTTCCACTCGGTGTCTCACTATTTATAGAGAGAACCGGTGCATGTTCTCCACTGTAGAACGGCCGGTACAACAATATATATATGTTCAACTCATCATCATTAATCATCATTAAAGCGTGCCGCTACCACGGATGCCCCCCCCCTCTCTCTCTCCTCTCTCTCTCTCTCTCTCTCTCTCTCTCTCTCTCTCTCTCTATTGGTCATAATTCTTAGTAAGTCCTTTAGACGGCATCCATTGTCCGCACAAAGGTAATGAATGTTTTTTGTCAGTCAACATTGGTGTGTCCATGAGTAGTAATCTGTAGCAGAATATCACTTATGAGTTCGTCCTTTTTTCCTTAATAGGGCCCAGATTGTCTTGCTCGTTTTTCTTAGATAATTTGCGAGATGGGAAGATAAAACTGATGTTGTATTTGTTTAAAACAAAATGCAACATTCTTGTATTGTTTCGATCTAGCTGTTCTTCCAAGACTTTTGTTAGTATCCAAGTTGTGCAACCATAGGGTAGTACTGACACGGCTACCGCTTGGAAGAATTCAGCGCAGTTAGCTGGTTGGTCTCTTGATTAGAATTGAGAGTTTGCATCAGAAAAGTTGGCGCCAATTGAGTGAGTCGACAAATCAGCCTCCATGTTTTGATTTGATTTTTTTCAAATCGATCCAACAATTTTTTGTTCTTTATTAGATTTTATTGTGTTAAGATTTTATGGGCCATCCTTTGGCCTTTAAGTAGGAGCGCTTGTCCAATGAAATTGGTTCCCTGGTAAATAGTCCCTCGATAATGAATCCTTTGGTTCCACTGGTAAAGAGTTCTCAGTTCCTGGTAAAGAGTCCTTCGATAATGAATCCTTTGGTTACCCTGGTAATCGTATAAGTCTTTCCTGGGTATTGGTAAAGATCCGGTAATCCTATGTCCGTCTTCAGTGAGCACAATTGTAATTATGACCATTGGGCGGTTTAAATAGTGTGTCTTCCACGCAGTATGTTTAGTGATTGGCTGCAGGAGTAAATCACGTGACCCTGGCCAGTCTATAAATCTTGGTGGGGAATTAGAACACATGTTATATCAAAATATTCCAACATATTGGCATTTCAGTCTCGGAAGACTATAATACAGTTTTTGTGGCCCTCAAGTTACATCGCCTCCTGTGACTGTAAAGTCTAATGTTAGAAAAACATTATTGACCACAGATGTCGCATGTGAAGGCTGTCCCTGAAGATGTTAATGTGTCCGATGCTTTGTTGCCTCTGCTTTCTTCTGGACCTCCTAGCTTCATGGTGTTGCGCCAGACATGAACAGTCCTCTACAAAGAGCCTGCCTCCACTGAATACGATCTTGAGCCAAATTCTCCCAGCAGGAATTGATTGATTGATTTATTAATTTTAACGGCATATCAACCCGTCCAGGGTTATATCATGCCTAGCGTTTGGGGTGTTATACATATTGCGCATTCATATATATACTTTTAGTAATTGGTTTTAACAATGTGTTAGCATTATTGGGGATTATATTGTATGGCATTGATTTGTTTCATGTCTATATTTCCCAGCAGGAAGGGGCAATGACAAAGCACTGGGGATCGTTCTTGCAGACATACCTGAAACGTAGCTGGAGGTGACCAATCTGCCTCCATCCAGACAAAAGCTCTGCATAAAGGGTATCCTTCGATTTTTCAAAGATGTCTGCAAGACTGATCTCAATTGCTTTGGCCTTGTCCCTTCCAGCTGGGAAAATATGTCTCTTTATTTGATTACTCATTTGGAATACTACTTTTTGTTTGTTTGTGTTCGATTTTTTATACGAAGGAAATAACTTCTTTCTTTTTTTAAATGTCTTTCTAGAGAGCCTACCGCCACCGAGGGTGGTCTTGAGCCAAATTCTCCCAGCAGAAAGGGGCAATGACAAAGCACTGGGAATCGTTCTTGTAGACATACTTGAAACGTAGCTGGGGGTGACCAATCTGCCTCTTACCAGACAAAAGCTCTGCATAAAGGGTATCCTTCGGTTTTTCAAGGATATCCACAAGAACGGTCTCAATTGCTTTGGTCTTGTCCCTTCCAGCTGGGAAAATATGTCTCTTTATTTGATTACTCATTTGGAATACTACTTTTTGTTTGTTTGTGTTCGATTTTTTATACGAAGGAAATAACTTCTTTCTTTTTTTAAATGTCTTTCTAGAGAGCCTACCGCCACCGAGGGTGGTCTTGAGCCAAATTCTCCCAGCAGAAAGGGGCAATGACAAAGCACTGGGAATCGTTCTTGCAGACATACTTGAAACGTAGCTGGCGGTGACCAATCTGCCTCCATCCAGACAAAAGCTCTGCATAAAGGGTATCCTTCGATTTTTCAAGGATGTCTGCAAGAACGATCTCAATTGCTTTGGTATTGCCCCTTTCCAGCTGGGAAAATATGTCTCTTTATTTGATTACTCATTTGGAATACTACTTTTTGTTATTTTGTGTTCGATTTTTTTTACGAAGGAAATAACTTCTTTCTTTTTTAAAATGTCTTTCTAGAGAGCCTACCGCC
>CM042153.1:8841622-8859122 GCA_023376005.1 Doryteuthis pealeii | reverse complement strand
GTGTCTGTTATTTTTGATTTGCTAAAACACGGTTATGTGCCTTTTCTCATTCTTGATAATGGACTGTGTTTCTTAACAACACATTGCCATAATGAATATAAACGAACGTTTTTGCCCAAGAATTTTTTGAAAAAAAAGAAAGGTTTAAAAAACCTGAGGTATTGTAAAAGCGCCGTATAAGAGCGCAGTGGACGTGCGGGCCGCACTTGTGCTTATTGAGTGCTTATTCAACAAAATAGAAATGCTGTAATCAAGAGGGCCTTTCAGCTAAAAGGCTTGAATTATCTTATTAAATCTGATATGCTCAAAATGCTCAATGAATTGCGAGGGAAAATACTCAGAGGGCGGATGAAATTGAGAAAGAAAAATGCCACCACTGTTTGCTTCGGAATAGGTATGGTCAAAGTTTCAAGTGATTTTACCACGTCCCCATGAATTTTCATTTAACAAAACTCGGAACTTACCATAGTGTATGCTGTATTATGAAGATGATGGGTGTTTTTAAAATGACAGGAGTTAAGAAATGTATTTAGAGAAAATGAACGCTTGCTAAAACACCGTTACGTGCTTTTTCTCATTCTTGGTAATAGACAGTGTTTCTTAATAACACATTGCCCTAATGAATATAAACGAACGATTTTGTCAAAGAATTTTTAGAAAAAATGTTTTAAAAAACCTGAGGTATTGTAAAAGCGCCGTTTAAGAGCGCAGTGTGCGTGCGGGCCGCACTTGTGCTTATTGAGTGTCGAATGCGGCCCGCAAGTCGCGTGTTTGACATGCCTGTGTTAATCTATAATTATAAAAATTTACATTAAGTTGAAATAGAGGAAAGGTTTCTAGATTAACCTCGATCTTATGTTATATACTGTATCAATTGACAGCGCTGGTGTGTAGTACACAGTATTAAAAACCAACGCAGGTATACAAAAGAAAGCTGGACTTTCCTCGGTTAGCGTGGATGAAAAGGAGGTGCGAGTCGTGATAGCGCCTGCTTGAATGAGTGGTGAAATGAATCGTAGTATAACAAATCTCTTCTTCGGAGAGTCGACGGGAGCGACTGAACTAGGTGGCTACCAAATCTCAACTGCTGAACTCTCGGTCTAACTGTCACTTTTTCAATTTTTTACCCAGCATGCTCTGGTCTATTCAAATTACACCGGAAATATAGGACGTGACTTGAAATCCTAGATTTGTCACACAGTCAATAGGAAATCTTTTGTTATCCTTCTTTTGTTATTTTTCCGGAAAGTTTGTTTGACCCGATCAAGCAGCAAGCCTTAGATGGTTATCAATTTTCTTCTTTCTTCTATCAAGACTTCTGTCTGAAACATCCTTTGTTTCTCAATTCCTTTGTCTTTTTGAATTTTTTTCGCGCCAAAAGAACTGAAACAATAGTTAATCTGCAACACTTAGGCAACCACAAGGCAATTCCTCTTTAAGGATTTGAAAATAGAAAATTTGAAAATAAAAGCTGTAGATTATCGTTTATCGAGCACAAATTGCGGTTCTTTGCAACGCTTTAATACTTCCAAGACACTTTTGTACGTTGGCCTTGGGCCATACTAGAATCGAACCGGTTAATATCCGTATAAAAAAATACTACGTTTTGACACACACCAATAATTATTTATATCTTTTCCCAAGTCGCAAAAAGAAGTCGGCCGTCACGCCAAACACTTGCATGAAAAACAAATAAAACTGAAATAAAATCGCCAAATAATAGAAGCTGATTTGAAAATCATGACCAAGTCTGTAATCTTGCGAATATCTAATCCACAAGATCATAAAATGGCGTGTTTTCAACGCCCTCTAAAAATATCTTTCTGTTCGGATCAATAACACAATGCAAATTGTCCATTGTTTTTCGACAGGTCGCATTTACGCTACAGTGTGTTAAGCGTCTGATACGCAGCAGTCGTCATCTTTTCATGGATCTGTTTTTGGTTTTTTGTTGTTTTGTTTTGTGTCTTTCTTTTTTCTTTTTTTTTTTCTTTTTGTACTGAGTTGACTAGGAATGCGGTGACCTGCTGGTGACAAAGATAGAAAGAAGAAAGAAAGAAAGAAAGCAGAAGAACAAGAACAAGAATAAGAACAAGAAAAGAAGTGGAGGAGGAGGAAGAAGAAGAAGAAGAAGAAAGAAGAAGAAGAAGAAGAAGAAGAAGAAGAAGAAGAAGATATCACCATTGATCAGGGGATGGGGTGTAAGCGGGATGTTGATTGCTGTAGTAGGAGGGTGCAGTTACAAAAGAGGAGAGGTGTCAATGAATTGTGTTAAAATATGGCGTCAGATGAAGAAACTCGTGTCCTTTGTTGTAACAGAGAGAATCGATGGAAAAGTCCTCGTCCTCTCTCTCTCTCTCCCTCACACACACACACACACACACATAACTTTTCTAACGGCCACAGTTTCGAATCTCATAAATTCGTTTTTCGGTTTCAAAATACTTATATAACTGTAGATTTTCTGAGAAATTATTGCTTCGAAGAAAAAAAAAAAAAAAAAAAAAAAAAAAAAGTCGTCGGTATGAGCCATACAGCGAGGGAGTCTATCCCCTTTTCACTAGCGCTAGACAAAGGAGATTATTTTTAGCATCTGAGGTGGAGCGCCACACCTACCATCGGCTCCTTACTTTACCGCACAGATCCCTGTGCTACTCATACGCTGAGTTGGCGAGGGCCGGTATCGAACTAGGAACCTTATTGATAACCTTACGCAATTCCTCAGGGTAATGTGACATAAGCAGTGACGTAGTTTCGATTACATATATACTGAATATCCATTATAATAATATATTAGTTGATATAGAGATGAATTAAATATAGAGGTGTAAATGAAATGTAGGTTTGAATTTGTTTCATTACAGACATGTGTATTATGTTTTAATTAGAACAGATTATTAGAGAAAAGATTATTAAATTAAACACATCACCTTTCTTTGCCCAAAGACTTTAGTTTTGGAAAATAATCAAATGTGACCTCCTTAGCAATATAATCTGAGGCAAACCAAAACGCACAAAACATAAAATTGAGTGTGTGCGTGCCCCTGAGCTGGCGTTTTTAACAAACACTGAAGGTGGGATTTAAAAAACAGAATCACTGAAATTAGAAGACCGTACCAATAAGAACAGCTGTGAAGTCTTCAAATTTGTAAAAATAAGACTGAGATTGCAAAGAAATGCCGAAATAATTTTACACCCGTTTATTCATTCATTTATGGAAATACGGTGAGGAAATTAATCCGACAATATGAGAAGAAAATATTTTAAAAATATAACAAACACAGGATGTTATGATTAAGGGAAACAATTTTTAGTGTCAATATACCAAAATTCTTTATTATTACCGAAATTCAATAACCGAATTGCTTATAACAATTTGCATCCTGTGTTTGTTATATTTTTAAAATATTTTCTTCTCATTCATTTATCAAATTACATATAACTAGAATTATATACGCAAATCTTCATATGTGCATTTCAGTTCTTAATTTACGTCATGTTCGCCATGATTTTATTTTTTATTTAAACTTCAGTTATTAATAAAATTGTTTTGGATTATTAATACTGTTAACCACATCGACATCTTATTATAATGGAGATTGTGGGTTTGTCTGTCTGTAACCGAAACTATATTATTATACAAGTCACAATTCCCTTTGTTATTTACATCACATTCTCCATGATTTTAATTTTATTTAAACCTCAGTTATTAATAAAATTGTTTTATATCATTAAGACTGTTGACCATATCTACATACAAATAACATGCAATTGTATTTATATATACAACAAAATAGTGGTTTACAGTGTGAATGGGAAGGCTAATTTGCATATTGATCTTTAAAATTTGATTTTAATAAATATATGCTTAGTATTATTGATTTTTAATTGTTTAGGTTTATCTTATTGAATATGAGCAAAAATCTCGGGGATAAATCTTAAAAGAAATCCATTAACAAAAAGAAAAAAATGTAATTTTATTCTTTACTTCCTATTTTAACTAAATACTTAAATTAGGAAAATTTACCAATGAAAGACGGGAGTAATGGAAAATGATGGAAGAGTTAGTTTCAAAGTTGTTCTATTTTTCAATCATACCCCCTCTGTTCGAAATCTTTTTATCTGCCTTCTTATTCAGTTTCATTAGCCCTTCTAATTTAATATGATATTTTATTATATTAAAACTTAAATACTTGCACCGGAGGGTGCATATATTTGCTAGTACTAATAATATGCAATTGTATTTATATATACAACAAAATAACGGTTTACAGTGTGAACGGGAAGGCTCATTTGCATATTGTTTTTAAGAATTTGATTTTAATTAATATGTACTGAGTATTATTAATTTCTAATTGTTTGGTTTTATCTTATTGAATATGAGCAAAAATCTCAGAGATTAATCTTAAAAGAAATCCATTAAAAAAAAAGAAATAACTAATATTATTCTTTGGTTCCTAATTCAACTAAATAGTTCAATTAGGAAAATTTAGCAATGAAAGACTGGAGTGATGGAAAATGATGGAAGAGTTAGTTTCAAAGTTGTTCTATTTTTCGATTATACACCCACTGTTTTGGTTTGTTTTTATTTTACGGCATATCAACCTCAGTGGGTCATTTAATGCCGATAAAGTTTTGAAATAAATCAATTCTTAATGGATAATACAATTTTTTTATAAATACATTTTTCTGTTTAACCCATAGATGGGACCCTAACAGGTACTACCACTCCGGGTCAGAGTGGACCAGGAGCAATGGTGATGAAGGGGTGCTCCACATTCCCCAAACCTCCAAAACTGAACCTCACCATCAGATAGAGTTTAACGTGATTCCCAGGACATGTAGACCCACAGCCACCGCCTTATAGCACCCATATGATAAAAAGGGGTTGGGGCTTGCCATAAGGGCAATAGGGTTGGGAAAATCATATAGGTGCTAGGGCTTGACGTGACCAGCCGATTGATTAGAGGGGGCCTCTCCGACCGCCCGTCTAGCCCAAGATAGGGCCAAAGTGGAGTATTGCATGTCATGAACTGCTCAACACCCACTGTTTCAAACCATTTTATCTGCATTCTTATTTAGTTTCATTAGTCTTTCTAATTTAATATAACGTTTTATTACATCAAAACTTATATACTTTCGCACGGAGGGTACATGTTTTTGCTAGTCAATATATATATATATAATATATATATATATATATATATATTATATATATAATATATATGGGGCATATTTTAACTGATTGCTCTTTGTGAATATAAAAAAAACACACGATTGAATGACTGTTCCCTCCCAAAGGCTTTAGCTTGTCACTTTGGACAATAGCACTTTGACAAGCAATGTGAAGCGATGAATCGAACAAAAAGCAAAAATGTTTTGAGATATAATACGTCTGGATCAATATCATTCATACAATTCAACCGGTGATGGCCAGTTTGTCGACCTCGGCCATGCCGGAACTGTGCAACGTTTTGATTGCTCGACAGAAAAATGCTTTATCTCTTCTGGTTTCTCTCTACTCAATTTCGTATGATTAGTCTCGAATATAGGCACTTTGTGGATAGATAGATAAATGGATAGATCGATAAAAGGAGACTAACTTAAAAAAGAATATGAAATGATTCACACACACTCAGACCGACTATATATATATATATATATATATATTATATATATATTATATATATATATATATGTGTGTGTGTGTGTGTGTTCAACCCTCCGCACGAGCAGGATGTGACACAAGGTCAATTTCTTAAGTGGAGTTTCACAGGTTTGATTTCGGAGTTTTACTTCTCCTAGACTGTTTACCTAGCCATGCGTTAAAGACCCCAGTCTTCCCTGCTATTTACCCATAGCTGGAGGGAGAATTAGACTCATACCTTTCCATGGCCATTAATGCCATGTGAAATACAAACAGGGGTCGACGAGTCCATTTCCTATGACTCTAATATATATAATAATATATATATATATATATATTATATATATTATATGAGTGTTGTGTGTGTGTGTGTGTGTGTGTGTGTGTGAGTGAGAAAGATCAAAATAGAGATGGATAGATAAAGAAGGGACCATAGTAAACATGAACAGTCATGAATCGAAATAAATTAATACGAAAAAAAATATTGATAGAAATAGATTGTCTAGACACACACACACACAACACACATATATATATATATATATATATATATATATATATATATATATATATATATATACCAGACTTATTCGGTTAATTTTTGCATCCACTGTCGATGTTGCGATTAATCAATATTCTATTCCCGGTAATTCATCTTCTTTATTATATATATATATATATATATGCGTGCGTGTGTGTGTATGTGTGTTTGTGTGTGTATAAGTCTGAGTGCGCATGTGTCTGTGTATGTGTGTGTATGTGTGTTTGTGCATGTGTATGTGTGTGTGTATAAATATGCTTAGTCAGACTCAGGAAATAGATGAATATTCTTACTTCGTGCAGATCATATATATATTTACCAACCCCTCCGCCCGAGCAGAATGCGACACAAGGTCAATTTCTTAAGCGGAGTTTAACAGGTTTGAATTCAGTTTTCCTTCTCCTAGACTGGTTGTCTAACCGAGGTTAAAGAGCCTAGTCTGCCATACTATTTACCAATAGCTGGAGAGAGAGTAGGATTCATACCTTTCCCAAAGGTATTAGCGCTAGATGAAATGCAATTACCATGTCCAGGATTTGAACTCGAGACGACGACTCCATTTCCTAAGACTTTAACCATTACACCACGCGCTTCCGTACAGATGTTATATGATAATATTGCTGTACACTGACACAAGCATGAATAAATAAGCTTATCCTTATATTATTTGGTTTAGCTTAGTCAGTAGAGCATCCGCCTAGGAATCGCAAGGTTCACAGTTCGATACCGGTCCCCACCAACTTAGCGCATGATCTGTGCGGTAATATGTACAGCTGACCGTGGATAAACAATCTCCTTAGTCTATCGAGAGTAAGAAGGGGATAGACTTCCTCACCGTCCGACTGATATCGACAATTGTTAGTTAACTTTTTCACATTCCACCGTAAATGATAGATATAGTAATGATGATAGTATTAGTAATCGCAAGGTTCCTAGTTCGATATATGTTCCCCACCAACTCAACGCATGATCTGTACGGTAATGTGTGGAGCTGACCGTAAGTTTGGCGCCCCAGCTCAGCAAAAATAATCTGCTTAATCTATAGCTAGCAAGAATGGGATAGACTTCCTCACCGTCCGACTGTTATAGACAATTGTTAGTTTACTTTTTTACATTCCACCGTAAATGATAGATAGATAGATAGATAGATAGATAGATAGATATACACATTCTGTGTTAGTCTTATTGTCTTGGGTATGAAGTTCCACTGTATCTGGAGTGGAGTTTCCAATTCTGGAACTCTGGGGTAGTGTGGAGTGCCCCTTCATTACCATTGCACCCTGATCCACTAGGGTTCCATCTATGGGTTAAATACATGAACAAATGAGTTTCCATAATGTGTTAAAATTTGAGTATGAATAAAAATTGAAAATCCAGCAAGAATCAATAAAAGAAAACATGATTGGCATGAAATAACCCAACAAAGGTTGACATACCGTAAAAATCCAACTAACCAACCAACCCACTAGTTTCAGTTGTAATGATCTGCATTTCTAGGTCTTTAGCCTCGGAGAAGTGACCTTTATATGTACTAGCAAATTTATGCACCCTCCGGGTGCAAGTTTTTAATTTTTAATATAGTAAAATATCATGTTGAATTAGAAAGGCTAATAAAACTAAATAAGAATGCAGATACACGATTTGGAACAGAGGGGGTATTATCGAAAAGAACAGTTTTGAAACCTCTTCCATCATTTTTCGTTACTCCCGTCTTTCATTGGTAAATTTTCTTAATTTACCTCTTTACTTAAAATAGAAGTAAAGGATAATATTACAGTTATTTCTTCTTTTAAGGAATTTCTTTAAGATTATCCCAGAGATTTTTGCTCATATTCAATAAGATAAAACCAAAACAATTAGAAATCACTTAGCACATATTTATTAAAATCAAATTTTAAAGATCAATATGCAATTAGCCTTCCCATTCACACTGTAAACCACTATTTTATTGTATATATAAATACAATTGCGTATTATTAATATGTAGATATGGTAAAACAATTTTATTATTCATTGAGGTTTAAATAAAAATAAAATCATGGAGAATGTGATGTAAATAACTAAGGGAACTGTGAATTGAGTAGTAATATAGTTTCGGTTACAGACAGACAAACACACAATCTCCATTATAATAAGATATACTTACCCCCTCCGTACGAGCAGGACGCTACACAATCTTTACGCGGAGTCTAAGACTTCTAATTTTTCCACTTGCGATGCCAAGTGTAAAACGCCCATTCTACCCTAGTATTAGGTTGTTACAAAAAATAATGGCCGATTGAAGTGCTCGGTTTTGAAATGTCATTTTAACATTGAATTGTTGTTTATTTCAGGTGAATCTTTGCATATATAATAATTAATGGGTGCTCAAAAATAAAATTTAATTCATTTTCAGATAGAAATTATTTTTGAAAAATAGGGGCCTTCAAAGATGAACATGCCTAAACATGACCTTCGCCTTCTTATGTTGCATGAGTTCAAGCTTGGGCACAATGCCTCCGAAACTGCTGCCAATATCAACAAAGCATGGGGAGATGAATCCACAAGTGATCGGACTGTACGAAGGTGGTTCCAGAAGTGGAGATGAGAGTCTTGAAAATGAAGAAGGTAGAGGACAGACATGCAGTCTTGACAATGAACAATTACAGGCATTTCAATCGGCCATTATTTTTGTAACAACCTAATATTTACTGCTAGATGAAAGGATAATAGTTTAGTGCACATCTTTCTTAGTCATAGCCTGGCATTGGGGAGTAAACACCACAAACAAATCGGGAGCCGGAGTCTCTAAGGCGGTGAGATGCTGAAATCTAGAGCTACCCAGCAACTCCTGCAACACTAGCGCTGTCAAACTGTATTGGATCCTTAACTTCCATTTGGATCACAGCAGCGGTGTGGAGAAAGGGATTTGCTGCTTGGGTAGGAGCTCCTCCTCCATATGAACCCGCCCAGGCTACGTAGTTAATAAAAAGAATTGGACACTGCATCATCGTCTCTCGTTAACAACAACCACAACATCCTTTCTGAAGGTTACTAAATGCAAACAGCCTCCTAAACATAGCTTAGTCTGCGGTGCATATATATATTTACCAACCCCTCCGCACGAGCAGGATGTGACACAAGGTCAATTTCTTAAGCGGAGTTTAACAGGTTTGAATTCAGAGTTTTCCTTCTCCTAGACTGATTACCAAGCTATGGTTAAAAGAGCCCAGTCTGCCCTGCTATTTGCCCATAACTGGAGGGAGTATTGGATTCATACTTTCCCAAGGGTATTAGCGCAATGTGAAATTCAAACAGCTTCGTCCAGGAATTGAACTCGGGTCGACGAGTCCATTTCCCACGACTCTAACCATTAGACCATGCGCCTCTGCGGTGCATATACACCAGGCACCTAGTATCGATCAACTCCATTGCAGTAGTAATGATCTGCA
Organism: Doryteuthis pealeii; assembly: GCA_023376005.1. Taxonomy (NCBI): domain Eukaryota; kingdom Metazoa; phylum Mollusca; class Cephalopoda; order Myopsida; family Loliginidae; genus Doryteuthis; species Doryteuthis pealeii. The sequence goes on along the minus strand of CM042153.1, from coordinate 8,849,503 downwards.
CATATAGGTCTTAATCATGGCGAGGTGCTCTCTGCATTTAAATAGCCGTCATCCAACCAACCAACCAACCAACCAACTAACCTAAACTGTTATAAGCGTGGAGTATTTTTTTTCTCAGTTTTGTTTTTGTTGGGGCGGGGTTCATGTCTAATAAATTCAGTAGATAATTTTTTGCACCATTTCAGAATTTTGGAATATCTTAATCAAACCAAATTAGAATCAGAAGAAAAAAATTCTATCTAAATATAAAACTTGTGCCAAAAAATAATCCCCAATTGATTTCATGATAGAGCACATGCAGTGTTTGTCTCGGCTCGTTTTATATCCATGAATTCATCCTATCACCTATTGAAAATATTAGAAAAAATCAATATCTACCCAACCCCTCTGCACAAAGAATATGTTACGATTTTTGTTGCCATCATTTAGGTTTCAAGCAAGAGCTCTGTCCAGCGGGGATACTTTGTATTAAGCAGAGAGCGATCCTTAGTGAAGAATTCTTTGGTTGTTCCTTGGTGCTCTCAGTCTTGAAGGTCCTTCGTCAATGATTGCAAATGTCTGTCAGTATCAGGCGATTGAATAGTTAATCAATCACGTATTCGGGCTGTTGATTGGCTGGGGTTTAAACCACTTAACCTCGATTAGTCTATAAATTTAAGTGGTGTATTGCAGCACATCTTATATATACCAAAATAATCCAACACAAGATTCGACACAAAGTCAAATTCTGAATCGGTAGTTTTCTTTCTCCTACATTGGTTGCCTTAGTAAGGTTAAAGACGCAAGTCTGCTCTACTATTTACCCATAGCTGGAGGGTGACTAGTTGGATTCATATTTTTCTCAAAGGTATTAGCGCTGTGATAAATGAAAACAGCATCTGTCAGGATTTGAACTCGCATCGCCGTGTCCTTTTTTTACAACGATAACCATTACAGACCAACAACTACAAAATGCCATATATGCCCAAAAACGTTACACTGAATGGATATTTTATCATCGTATGGAGAATCTTTTTCTTTTTCTTTTTTTTGCGAGACGTTTATACTATGAGAGCTACAAACGTCTAAAAGGAAGAAAACTGTCAAATACACGAACCGGATGCGATAAAAACAGCGCGATATACAACTTCCGGTAAAGTCAAGCTGAAGGCATCAGTTTCCCTGAGATCACCTACCTCAAGCAGCGATAAAACCTTTTCTATACTGAGATGGATGACTACTTAGCAACAGCAGGTAGAGTAAGTTAGCTGTTCTCTGTTTGCCAGAATTTTTAAAAAAAAGTGTTAGTAACAATAAATACATTGTGATGAACGGATACGAAAATGACTATTTCCCCAGACCGTTTGTTACGGTTGGGAACTTTGGTTTTTGAAATAAAGATGTCTAAAATTAGTCTTGTGTTCGTTTAAAATTTTAAAATGAAAAGAATGGACATAGAGTTGAAGAAAACGCTTAACAAGTCCCAGAAAGAAGAGCAGAATATAGGAGTACTTGCAGGACCTGTGAATATACCTCAGTATGATCATTTAAGTAATACAACGTCTGATATGTTTACTTAAGAGACATTGTAAAAATAGTTCAATATGTAAAAAGTAATATAATCTCACTCACTCATTTTTATTTATTTATTTATTTATTTCCTTTTTTCATCTTTACATTATGTTCAATTGAAACAGAGTAGCACCTTTTTCTTACTACCTTTCTTTCTTTCTTTCTTACTATATTTCTTCTGTATAGCATGTCATTTTCTTTCCTTTCTTTCTTTATAAAAAAATGAAATAGTTCATTATTTAGCTGAGGTGACAAAATCATACGAAATAAGAATTCATTTTACCTTGGACGATTTTGACGGTCTAAGAGGGTGTTGCAAGATGATAACGGTCGTACAATAAGGAACACGAGTATTAATATATAGATAAGAGAAGTATATAAGGCTATGCTACATAAACATGTAGAATATGAATTACAGCTTATTTGTTTGTAGTGGTGGAAATCTTGTGTAAAACAATCCAGAGAAGGATGAATTGATTACGGTAGAATGGGCTAATAAAGTGCCATGACACAGAGTTTACCGAAAAACACACCTCAGCTTTTGAATTTAGAACTTTTAAATATATGGAATATATGTATTTATATATTGTTTTAATGTTCTTATTTTTCTAACATTAATATTCCATATGAAATATGACATATCTTTATTAACTTTTCGTTCTCCGCTTATTCACGTTAAAGCATGCGTCATTATATGTTCTTCGCCTTCCATTTTTGCACATGCATTGATCATGTCATTTGCTTTTCGTAAACAAACGCGCATATAAAAATTAACGGTTATTAGCATCAGATTCACACAACCACTACGCACTTAACATCTTTCATTTTGTTCCTCACATAAACATCAACTAACAGTGTCCTGAAGATGGTATAAAATACCGAAATGCTTAAGTATTGACACTAAAAATTGTGTTTGTTATATTTTTAAAATATTTTCTTTTCATATTGTCGGATTAATTTCCTCATCGTATTTCCATATATATATATATATATATATTTAAATCTTTTTATCCACATATTTATTTTGTTTCATTAGCCATTCTAATTTAATATTATATTTTATTACATTCAAACTTAAATACTTGCACCCGGAGCGCGTATATATTTGCTTATATATATATATATATATATATATTATATATATATATATATATATATATATATATAGGAATGTATCAATTAAATGTTATCTTAAAATTGACAGCCACTAATAGCCGTATGGATATGGCAGACAAAAATTCAGTCAGGTTTCAATCCCGGCTAGAGGTAGCCGTTAAAAGTAAAGCCCCACTGATGAGAAGTAAACTTTGAAACACGTGTATGTGGATAACTTATATATATATATATATATTATATATATATATATATATATATATTATATACAAATGGGTAAAAGAGAGATTCAATCACGCAAATCGGGGGGGGGGTTAATATGAAGGCAAAAAAATTTTTTTTTTGGTAAATACCTTCAGGTGATCCCCACCTCAGCAATAACATCCCCAGCAAAGATTACCAGGGAGTGTTTAAGATGTCTCTGTCTAAACAAGAACGGACAGTAAAAAAAAAATGGAGACTGCCTCTAGGATGTTGAGATGATGACTTGTCCTAGCCTTGTGTAGAATAGAAAATTGCTGATCGCTGGAGTTTGTTTTACAGTTATTTGAACTGCAAAGGTGGTCACCGATATATATATATATATTTTAGGAGAATATGTGCTTAATTGGAGTCGTACCTAATTTTGAAAATTAATTAATTAATAATGAATTAGGCGGGAATGCCTATTTAAATGTATGGCTAAACAAATCGAGAAAAATCAATCTCTGTATGTACATTTCGGCCTATTAGGCCTCATCGGCAGAGCTATAGATAGGAAGGCCGCCCTGTGCGTGATTTGAAACCGGACTGCCACACGGCCTTCCTATCTATAGCTCTGCTGATGAGGCCTAATAGGCCGAAATGTACATACAGAGATTGATTTTTCTCGATTTGTTTAGCCATACATTTAAATAGGCATTCCCGCCTAATTCATTATTAATTAATTAATTTTCAAAATTAGGTACGACTCCAATTAAGCACATATTCTCCTAAAATTGTCGGCAAAAAAGCCATTCCAAACATACCTTGTTTACAATTTATCATATATATATATATATATATATATATATATATATATAATATATATATATAGATAGATAGATAGATAGATAGATAATGATGATGAACAATTGTGAGGTAAACGAAATAGTTTATATATATATATGTATATATATTAAAAAAAAAAATATATATATATATATATATATATATATATATATATATATATATATATATATATATATATATAGGAAGGTGTTATTGAATAACACGGAGCATTTCCTCTTCATTATTTGGGTCTGTATCTTTTCCAGATCCAAATAATGAAGAAGTGGTACGTGTTATTTAATAACACCTGCCTACTAAATAACTTGCTGCCAAAAGACACAACATTTAAACTATATATATATATATATAATATATATATATATATATATATATATATAATAAATATATATATATATAATATATATATATATATAAATATATATATATATGAGGTAAGATTAAAGGAAAAGTGAACAAAAAATAATGACTCAAACAAGTAGAAGTAGGAGAGAAATATTTCGTCCTTCTTAAGCGAAGAACATCATCTGTCTAACTGAATAAAATATTCCTATCCTATTTCTACTTGTTTGAATCATTATTTTTTGTTCACTTTTCATTTCATCTTACCTCATATATATATTATATATTATATAATATATATATATATATATATATATATATATATATATTATAGCGAGAGAAAGAGAGAGAGAGAGAGAGAGAGAGGAGAGAGACATAGATAGATTACAGTGTTATTGACACAGAGATAAAAAGAGTAAGAAGGAAACAGAGACAGAAGACAGACAAAAATAATGTAAAAGAAAGTGGTAGTAATATATATATATATATATATATATATATATATATATATATATACAGAGAGAGACAGAAACAGGGACAGAGACAGAGACAGAGATATGGGAACACCTAGACAGTAATGGAAGAAATCGTCAGAAAATGGCTTCCCTAGAGAAAGAAATACTTGATGCAAATGAGGCAGCTTTATTTCCCGCTGGTGAAGTATTTCTAGATTTTCTGTTCGAAAAGAGAAACAATGAATAAGTTGAAGTATGAAAAGATTCATCTGTCTCGTCAAATTATCCGTCTTTTTTTTTATCAATTCGTCAGCTTTTTTATATTCGATTACATTGCACCATCTCAATCTCCATATCTATTTCTATACACACAGATTTGACTTAAAAATAGTTTCAAGCTTTTATTATAACCAGGCATTACGACATTTTGAGGAATCCACTAAGTACACTCTCTCTCTCTCTTCAGACAGTCCAGTCATTAAACACTCTCCGTATATATATTTAAGCGCGTGGTGTAATGGTTAAAATCATGGGAAATGGACTCGTCGCCCCGAGTTCAAATCCTGTATGTGGTAATTGCATTTCACTTAGCACTAATACTCTTGGGAAAGGTATGAATCCTACTCTCCCTCCAGCTATGGATAAATAGTAGGGCAGATTGGGCTCTTTAACCTAAGTAAGGCAACCGGTCTAGGAAAAGGAAAACTCTGAATTCAAATCTGTTGAACTCCGCTTAAGAAATCGACTTTGTGTCACATCCTGCTCGTGCGGAGGGGTTGGTATATATATATATATATATATATATATATATAACTAAAAAGTAAAGTTGTCGGGGTGGCCTAATGTCAGTATCAGCCAGACAGCGATGGAGTCTATCCCCTTTTCACTAGCGCTAGACCGAGGAGATTATTTTAGCATCTGAGGTGGGGCGCCACACTTGCCATCAGCTCCTCATTTGACTCATACGCTGAGTTGGCGAGGGCCGGTATCAAACCAGGAACCTTGTGATTCCTAGCCTGATGCTCAACCGACTGAAGGTTTGTCAAAAAAGTATCGGGTGTTTTTGTACTCCTCACTTCTATGACACACCTTGTATTCTAAAAAAACTTAACGTTCTATTTATTGTTCATTTCTATCTTCAATCTGGATACTTTTATGACACACCTCATATATATATATATATATATATATATATATATCCACAACGTGTTTCGACTTATCAAGTCTCTTCAGTGTGGCTAGATATTTGTAAGCTACCTACAGCCGGGATTGAAATACGATCGGTTCAGGATCAGTCAGACACCCTAACCGCTAGGCTATCGTCACGAACAGGATGCGGAGGGGATTTTTACTGTTTTAATACACGCAACTTTATGTATGTAAAGGATGTCATAGAGTGCTCCATCCCTTATATAGGAGAGCATAGCGCTTACGCATTAGTTAGCGGTCGTCATCGATGTCCCACCAAAGTTATATATATATATAATATATATATATATATATATATTTTGGACATTATAAACACGCGTCACGTTGGTTGTTAGAACGCCACGCGGAAGAAACAAGATTTCCGTTGTTCAATCAATTTCAATTTCATTTTTGATACGTATTTATGGAATGTGTATGTTAATTAACTATATATTCGGTGTTTAATTCTAACCTAAAGTTTATGCGAGTGTGAAAACAGTAGGTTAGAATTAAACACCGAATATATAATTAATTAAATTTATTTGCCTTAAAAATAATAATAATAATAATAATAATAATAATAATAATAATAATAATATAATATATTTATATATTTATATTTATATACTACACAGGACCTGTACGAGGATGCTGCCATATTCCTTAAATAAATCTTGGAAATAGCATTCCACAAAATACATTAAACACCGAATATATAATTAATTAAATGTAATTGCCTTTAAAATAATAATAATAATTAATAATAATAATAATAATAATAATGGTATATGCATTAACCAGAATCTGTTCTTGAGAACGAAACGCATAAATTTCTCTGGGACTTTGAAATAAAAACGGATCACCTTATCCCAGCAAGAAGACTAGACCTAGTGCTGAATAACAAAAAAGAAAGAACTTTTCAACTAGTGGATTTTCAGTTCCGGCATATCACAGAGTGAAGCTGAAGGAAAATGAAAAAATGGACAAATACCTGGACCTTGCCAGAGAACTGAAAAAGTTATGGAATATGAAAGTGAAAGTGATACCAATTGTAGTTGGTTCACTTGGAACGGTCCCAAAAGGATTGTAAAAAGGATTGGAAAATCTGGACATCGGAGGAAAGATTGAGACCCTCCAGAATACTGCACTGCTGCAATCTGCCAGAATACGCAGAAGAGTCCTAGAGACCTGAGGAGACTTGTTATCACTCAGACTCCAGTGAAAGACCATCAGCTAATGTTGATGTGAAAACTTAAAAGGAGTTAATGATATATATATATATATATATATATATATATATATATATATATGTGTGTGTGTGTGTGTGTGTGTGTGTGTGTGTGTGTGTGTAACACAGGACCTGCACGAGGATGCTGCCAGATTCCTTAAATAAATCTTGGAAATAGCATTCCACAAAAAACAACTTCCAGGTGATGCGAACATGAGATACCGGATATAGCTGGAGAAACAAGGACGAACTGATAAATGACGTTCTACTGTGAACAGCTACACATAGCCACACTAGGTTGGGTCGACCAGCAAAAGCTTACATTATTCAGCTATGGGGATTCTGGATTTACATAATTTTAAAATTTGAACATGTTTCTATTTTTCTACATAATTTTTTGTAGACGCTTTGGCTTCTTTTAAATGTCCATGTCATACCTGCTTGCTGTCATGTCGTTGAGGAAGCGTAAAACCTGCTTGCTGTCGCATCACTTTGTGATGTTTTTGACGTCCATGCAAAACTCGCCATACACTCCCATTAATTTTCGATAATTTTTAAACGGTTTAATGCCTTTTGCGCTCAAAAACCGAATAACTGAATGGAGTTGGCAGTTACATCAATCGGGAGCTCCATCAGAAACGACTGCCAAGCCAAAACTGGGCGTATCAGCGAGGCGCACGCAGAAGCACGTACAGGGACAGGTGTATGCACAACAAAAAGAACAGTGTTGCAAAATAACCGCACGAACAGTTTCCTTCGTGTAGCGTTGCGGGTCTATTTGAAAGAAGTAATGCCATGTTAATAGTAATCGTAATATAATTATCTTTTTCTGATCCTGTTCTCTTGGCTGGTAACTGGGTGTTGGGCTGGATGGCTTCTTTTTTACTCTGAAGCAACTTGGGATTCGTTTGAGAATATCTTGTCTTGTGCCGTTCATAGTTTGTAACCACAACACAA
>CM042153.1:8831622-8834122 GCA_023376005.1 Doryteuthis pealeii | reverse complement strand
ATACATAAAGGGGAAGAAAGTGATAGGCAGAAAGTAAATTGGTCAGTTTTTGACTTAATTGCAAATTATGACTAATTCTAATTAGTCATAATTTGCAATTAAGTCAAAAACAATTAAAACGGAATTCTTTTCAAATATTATTCAATCTTAAAAGAAAGGAATAAGTTATTTTAATGTTCGTGCCATTAAACTAAACAGTAAAAAGGCCTTTAGGAGACAAAAGTTGATTCGCTCAGCTTTAGTATAATAATAATAATAATAATAATAATAATATATATATATATATATATATATATATATATATATATATATATATATAGCTTTGTATGATATTATGTTATATTCACCGGTATGGCTTATGACATTCAATTTCACGCTGCTTACGATTTTCGCAAACAGCATGAAACATACTGTCACAAGCCAGACAGGTGAACTTAATAAAATATTATATCATACATTACAAAAACTGGCCATATTGACCTCTGTAAACATCTTCCATATAAAAGGTAGAAAAAAGATTTGAAAAAATCAGATTAACATGTTTTATCATCTGGATTTTTTTACTATAACTGAGTGTAATGATGAACAGATAACACCGATAGTCTTTGGTAAGCTTTATTCTACTTAGAATAATTGGTAAACTTAATGAGAAATTGTATAGTCTAGTATTTCATAGAGAGCTCTCCAAAGGGGAAGTAATCATAAAATAAGGGAGGTAACTCTCAATTAATTATTACACTGAGTTTTGGTTATATCGTAAGTAGCGAAAAGAAAAACATTTTTCAAATATAGTGTGTAAAGTAATGCAAGTCAAAAAAGTAAAGTAAAGTAGAAAGAAGAAATGAAAGAGATTGTATTTCATAGGAAAATATCTGTAATAAAAAGTTAAAATCAAATGAATGATGCTGTATTCGAAATTTCACCAAATGATTAAATCATCATTAAGTATATTTAACAAGATCTCGTTAAATTTAATATTTGTCGTTGATAGATATGCATGTAAAAAGGCATTTTTCATCGGTAATGTTACGATCTATTCAGCTCCTTTTCTTCTAAAATATTGAAGATCAAAAGTATAATAATTTGTTGTTTTTTTTTGTATGTTAATACATTCTCGGAAGAAGAATTATATCCCATTGTGGTCTGGAGTCGAAGACTAATCAAGAACATAAAATTCATTGAGGGGTTCAAAGGAGAGCTACTAAAGTAATGAATGATTTAAAAAAAACAACTTTCCTATGAAGAAAGACTATGCAAGATTGACTTACCAAGTTTGGTTTATCGACGAAGAGAAGATATGATTGAAGTCTATAAATATACTTGTAGCGATTTTCTACCCTTGTTTGGTCTGGAAGAGTTATCTTCCCTTGTGTTTCAGATTTTGACCACTAGGCGCCCCTGACTATTTATCAGGGAAGCGCCAATTTTTAATCCACTTTGTCTCTGAGACTGCTTCAGCACAGATGGGTTAGACATTTATTGTCTATACCCTTCTTGTGTGGGGGCTTCACCCCCCAACATAACCTAAGTAAGTGACATTATTTTATGGGCTCTTCATATCTTCCTTATACATCATAACTTCTTTATAGTACATTTATGTACTTTCTGCATAGTTCTACATTGTACCGTATCACGTATATGTATTCTTTATTAGATCTTCTTTGTCTTCTACTTGTATACGTATTTCTGTATATGTATTTTCTCCATGAGATCATTAAATTCCGTTGTTACATTTCACACCCTTGTCGGAATATTGTTTGTACTTATATATACCCACGTTTGGAGGCCTCTAAGCCAACCAACCAGCAATAAGTAACTGTAATACCTTTTTAAATCTTACATACTCATTGATATTTTTCCAACGAACTTAAACCTTGCTCAAAATATCAATACCAGGGGTCATGAATTAAAACTCTTAAAAGAATTTTGCAAAACAAATGCAAGACAAAATTATTATTATGTGACTGTTTTTATATTGGTTCTCTTGTAGACTTGCGCAGAAAAAAAAATCGTCTAATAAAAAAAGACACTAAAAAACAATGACTAAAAAAGTATTTTTTGATAAAATATTTGTATCTCATCAATTTTATTTATTTAGTATTTTTACATTTATAAATGTCGCCAGAATCTCATCATTTAGCAAATAAATGAGATCCAACCGTAACAAAGGAGAGAAAATGTGTGATATCTATCTATCTATCTATCTATCTTTTTTACTTCCTTTGTTGGTTTTCCTATTTTCTATTTTGCCATCTCTATTTCTTTGTTCTTTTTCTTCTTTCTTTCTCACGTGCTTCCTTTATTTATCTTCCTTCCTCTCTTTTTTCCTAACCTTTTTCTGTTATCTATGTCATTTTTTCCCAATATTATACACGAAAATTATACACCAAAATCACTGAACGAAGCCTGGATTCTTATGATTACTTACTCTAATCTACGGCAATATATTTTGGAACATTCTACAGCATAATTCAGTTGTTCTTTATTAAAAAAAAAACTC
>CM042153.1:8799122-8826622 GCA_023376005.1 Doryteuthis pealeii | reverse complement strand
GCCATTCCAGCAGACAGACAGTAGTGATACTATTTAAGGCATAGCAACAGGGAATGAGAGTGTTCAAGCCTTACCCAAGGGTGTTTGTCAGAAAGTACGCGAAATAAAGTGATTGCAATTTGAACTTGCAGTACAGCACGTTAGCCACTACGCCACGTCGACTGGCGGAGAAGTTTGGTTAATCTCTACATTCCTGTAGTCATTTATTAAGGATGATTTATTTAAGCTCTAGACTAGAAGTGTATGACACCCGGTAAGAATCGAAATCACTAACAGTAGTCAGTTTACTGAACATTCCGATTAGCTCAACCATGTCTATTTCCTTCTCACTCTTTTACTCATTTCCTGCTCTCTCTCTCTCTCTCTCTCTCTCTCTCTCTCTCTCTCTCTCTCTCTCTCTCTCTTATATATATATATATATATATATATATAAATGTGTGTGCGTGTGGTATCAAGTGTTTCATTGATAAAATTCAACCAAAAATGAGAACTCAAACGTTCATATAAAGATGTGCGTATATATTTTACCATATATGGAGTATTCTGAATAAATGGATACCTTTGTGTAGATTCAAATTCATTTCGGCATTTCTTTGCCTCGCCAGTCTAATCTTTGCTGATTCGAAGACCTCATATCCACTCTCACTGGTATGACCTTACCGTTTCACTATTTTTTGTTCCCTTCTTTTTCAAATTACTCCTTCCTGTTTTGATATATATCCTAGTTCACGGGCACGCGCACATTTACGATTTTAATAAATTTTATAGTTTGCGCGTGTTAATCATGTGTGTGACGTCGTAGTTTTTTACTTGTGAATATGCATGTTCTAATTTCATCTATTATATGTACTAGCAAATATATGCAAGTATTTATATTTTAATATAATAAAATATGTTAAATTAGAAAGGCTAATGAATCTGAATAAGAATGCAGATAAAAAGATTTGGAAGAGAGGGGGTATAATCGAAAAATAGAACAACTTTGAAACTAACTCTTCCATCAATTTCCATTACTCCTGTCTTTCATTGGTGAAATTTCCTAATTCAACTATTTAGTTAAAATAGGAAGTAAAGCATAATATAACAGTTATTTCTTCTTCTTAATGGATTTCTTTTAATATTTATAACCGAGATTTTTGCTCATATTCAATAAGATAAAACCAAACAATTAGAAATCAATAATACTAAGTATATATTTATGAAAATCAATTTTTTAAGATCAATATGCAAATTACTCTTCCCATTCACACTGTAAACCGCTATTTTGTTGTATATATAAATACAATTGCATGTTTTTATAATGTAGATATGGTCAACAGTATAATAATGTAAAACAATTTTATTAATAATTGAGGTTTAAATAAAATCAAATTATGGAGAATGTGATGTAAATAACAAAGGGAATTGTGACTTGAGTAGTGATATAGTTTCGGTTACAGACAGACAAACTCACAATCTCCATTATAATAAGATTTTAGTTTCACTTTTGTCAGGGTTTAGTATATGTATATATGTGTATGTAAATATTCTTATCTTTTAAATTTTCTTATATGGGTTTAAAGTTATTGGCATGTTTACATTTGAATATGATTTTATTTCTTCTATTCAGTAATTACTGCTATTTCTTTCCTCCTATTTGTGAATCTTGTTGATGTTTTTGACTTTTTTATGATTTGCTATTTCATTTGTGGGTTTTGATTTTTTTTAGTTTCCAGAAATGTTTAGAAAGTTGTTTTTTTTTTTAAATTTTTCATTCGTAAATGATTGTCTGTGATTGTATGAGAGAACTTTCCAGGTTGTGCTGGTGGAGAAAGAAAGGATATGCACTCACACACACACACACTCACACACACACACACACACACACACACACATATATATATATATGTTTATTTAAAAATATATATATATTCTTTCTTCTCCACCGCTTATCAGACCGACAGATACAGAGACGAATGATATACGACTTTATAGAGATAAACAAAAATATCCCGGCCATTAAAACTATTCTCATAATTCAACAAATGCGAGCCAATTGAATCAATAGATGACCCTGCTGTCCAAAAGCCCTTTTAAGTGTAGTGACTTGACCAGTGGAAGCTCTACCGGACTGGAGCAGTAGAATACACCGACTGCACCTCTACAGAGGGGTAAAATCCCCCACCCTAAGTGAGATAGCTGTTGACCATGAGTAGCAACCCATGATACTTATGGACGGAATCATGGTGGCTGAGCAGTCCATATAATGCAACTGCACTTTTGTCCTTAGACGGGTGGTAGGATCCGATGAATCGGCTGGTCATGTTAAACCCTAGCAGCTTTAAGTTTAAACCACCAAAATTGTCACCAGCAATAACCCATTTTAAAAAAATAGTCATCTCAACGAGACCAATGTTGTGTATCAATTTAAATGTCCAGTAGGAGACTCTCTCTCCAAAGTTGAAAGCACGCACATTGGTCACACAACGACGACTTTAACACGCCGGTTAACATTACGTTTAACTGATACAAGCTCGATCATGGAACACTTAAAAGCACATTCATGCCCTCTAGTTACCGTAAAATTCTAACTGAAACCACATATACTGCACAAAGAAAAAAAAACCTTCAAATAGTTGAAACCCTATACATTAAACAAAAAACACCTTAAACAAGATTCTTATAAACTTGTGAGCCCTCGTCCTACTTATTCCTACTGGTACTGTTTGTTTAATAAGAACCACGGAAACATCTCACTTCACAGCTGATGATGGCACTAAGTAGTGCAAAAAGTACTAGTGTAAGAACCATTGGTGGATTTATCCACTAATTCCACCCTGATATAAATAAGATGGCCAGACAAATGGAAAGGATAGAAAAGAAACTCGTCATACAAGCATTGGCCGTCAGGTTCAACAAAACATGCATATATATATATATATATAATATATATATAGTGAAAATACTCATGATAATATATATATATATATATATTATATATATATATATATATATAAAATGGACTCTCTTGTCGATTTTCGACGCATGAGTGTTCATCCAATGAACAACCAACACGGTGATTTGTTTATAGTGGTGAAGGCTTGTGTAGGACCATTCCACACTTTTTGGCACAGTCGATAGGAAAGAATTTGTGCATCAAGGGTTGCCACGAACCTAATCACGACTGACCTCAGGAATTTTGCATTCAGAGTTATCCTTCTCCTAGACTGGTTACCTACCCAGGTTAAAGAGCTCAGTCTGCCCTACTATTTAACCCATAGATGGAGGGAGAATATATGGATTCATACCTTTCCCAAGGGTATTAGTGCTATGTGAAATGCCAACAGCTTCGTCTAGAAATTGAACTCGAATATATATATATATATATATATATATATATATATATTATATATATATATCCGTTGGTGGTTAGCAGGTAAGTTGGTATTAGGATGATTCTCAGTTGGACCTTTCTTCCAGCTACGAAACGTTATAGTTGTTCAGGTCTAAGTTGTAAGCTCGATATTCAATATTATAGAACAGAGCAATATAATTATTAAAGAAAAAGGCTTAAAAATCGGCTATTTTGCGGTTATAGATCTATTTCTATCTACAGGTAACTGTGTGTACCTATGAGTTTCATCAGACCGCTAACTTTATTGAAAATAGTAAACTTTTAGTACATTTTTTTCTGTGGAATCCTGAAAAGTTTTCAGTGTCAGTTGTTATCATCACCTTAGGAGGAGGGTGTTTATATCTAGGGGTTAATTAAGCAGGTGGTAGTGATGATGTCATTCTGGGTGATTTTCAGTGGCAAAACCACCGAGGATGGCACCCTTATCACCACCATGGGTTGTTTGTTTCTTAGTTTATTTGAATTACCGGTAAATAATATCAATATAAGATGTAAGTAAAGTCGTCGTCGTCGGTGCGGTCTAATGTCGGTATCAGCCAGACAGGGAGGGAGTCTATCACCTTTTCACTAACGCTAGACCAAGGAGATTATTTTAGCGTCTGAGGTGGAGCGCCAAACCTACCATCAGCTCCTTACAGATCCCTGTGCTATTCATACGCTGAGTTGCTGAGGGCGGGTATCGAACCAGGAACCTTGTGATTCCTAGCCGAACGCTCTACCGACTGAGCTAAACCGGCCATCCATATAAGATGTAAGTAAGTAAAGTAAAGACGTCGGGGCGGCCTAATATCGGTATCAGCCAATCACCGAGAGAGTCTATCCCCTTTTCACTAGCGCTAGACCAAGGAGATTATTTTAGCGTCTGAGGTGGAGCGCCACACCTACCATCAGCTCCTTACTTTACCGCACAGATCTCTGTGCTACTCATACGCTGAGCTGGCAAGGCGGGTATCGAACTAGGAACCTTGTGGTTTTCTAGCCGAACGCTCTACCGACTGAGCTAACCCGACCCTACATATATTCAATAGCTGACCATTTCGGATTCAGAAGAGATTCCCTGAAAAAAAATATTAGATGAAATAGTTTAAATCAAAGGTATCATTTTGTCTCCAAACCAGACAGAAGAAAACAATCGCATTCTTTGCAATGACAATACTTTAAAAGGTCGCATGTTCTTGGCTGAGAAAAAAAATTGCGTCGATCCCGTCGGCATTCCCCCTCAAGGGGGGCGCCTCTGAAAGAAAGAAAGAAAGAAAGAAAGAAAGATATCTAATAAAATAGAAACAAAGAAAGAAGGAAAGAAAGAAAAAAGAGGAATAAGTGGATTTTTTTTGGTCTTTCCCACCTATGAGCTTCGGATTGTGGGTGGGCCCACGTTAAAACGACGCCTTGTGCCCAGCCCATACAGGTGGGGTATGAGGCAAATACCTGTTCTTGGCTGAGAAATCCATTACAAAAGGAAGACTACTCACTTTATTCACCTCACTTAAGTCACGGTGATTTTTAGCTATTTGCCAAATTGGTAAATACAGAAGGATTTGCTGACATCTGTGACATGCAGCAAAGCGCCTAAACATTATTGAAAGGTTTTCCGGAAAACGAGTTCCACGAATATTTCCAATAATGGCACGGTCATCTCACAAAGTGAATAACGTCACAAGGGGCCTTTTTGAAGTGGAGAACATCTTTTATTCTTTATGTATTTTTATTTCTAAGTTGTTTATTTTCATTCCTGCTTGAAATACTTGAGATCATATAATGATTGTGTGGACATTTTTAGTACTAGATAGGAATACTTGCAACCATATAATTGTGCAAATTATTAGTATTGATTAGATATATTCTTAGTATTAATTGAAAGTTTATATCTGTATACAAATAGATAATTATAGACAAAAAGTGCTATAACATGTCGATGTTATATTAACGTTGGAAGGCTTAAAGTAACCTCCCAACGTGTTACATGTGTATACATAAAAACCATTCCGACAAAGGTCAAAAGATAACAATATTTATTCCGTAAGTGACGGAGATACATTCAGAGAAAGATATACAAACAAAGTACATGTACGAACAGAAGGTGTATAAAACAGATACAGGAATGTTTTATAAAAGGAAATATGCGTACGTCTTACTAGTAGTGGGTAGGTAGGGGGTAAGACCCCCCCCCCTAGCCTAAGATTAGGGTAGCAGCTCTCTAGACCATCTTTACACGTCACCGGTCCGAGTGAAAAGAGGCAAGGGAATCGAAGTTCCCTCCTGTGGTCAGATACTAACGCCACCTCTTGACAAACGAGATGCATTCTGGGAAGATAACTCATTTTGGACTTCTGTACACTCAGACTTCGTTTACTAACCCAACAGAACAATTGGAAAAAAAATGATTCCGATAGAACTTTAAAAATGTAGATTGGTATTTACCCAACCTGTTTGGCATGGGGAGGATGTGACACATGGTCACAAATATGGGGCTTTCAGCAAGGATTGAATTCACTTTTTAGTAATAATGAATTAAAATGTAGATAATTCTGAGGGTGGGTCAAAATGTAATGCTATTTTGTTTAGGACAGGTAGAATTATGGTGTTTTAGTTTGGTTAAAGATAAGCGGACAGAACTTTCCGGTAGCCCTAATAAATTTAACAAAATAGCATTATTACTTTTTCACTCACCCTCGTGTATATATAATATATATATATATATATATATATATATATATATATTCGAGGGTGAGTAAAAAATTAATGCCATTTTGTTTAGGACATGTATAATTACCAACATAGGATAATGTATAATACATCAAAATGAAGCTGGTCCTCCACAGTAATTAGCAACATAAATGAGAGTAACCTGCCCTTGTTTCTTTCACTTTGAGGAAGCCGTCTGTTTTGGTCGGTCATTTTCATTTCATCGTAATCAATACAACTGCATGTTTTAACACGAAAATATCATAAAATATGTTCTTAATAACAATTAAATTCATTTCAAATAATACACATGCACAATTAAGAACACATTTTATGATATTTTTGTGTTAAAACATTCAGTTGTATTGATTCGAACAAATTCGTATTTTTATTTTAGAATTATGGTGAAATAAAAATGGCCAACCAAAACAGATGGCTTCCTCAAAGTGAAAGAAACAAGGGAGGTTACTCTCATTTATGTAGGTAATGTTCAGATTACCTTCTCCACATAGTCACCGTCTCTCTCAGTAGCAATGTTCCACCTTCAAATGAGAGCATGTATCCTTTGAAATTGAACAAGTTGAAGAATAATCAATGTTCCAATTACCGTCGAATTGTGAAGACATGGCAACAAACGGTTGTAACCCTATACGAACCCGAATAGTTGCAAAGAATACTCCAGAATGACAGGGTATTTATAAAACTCTACAATATCATTCAAATCAAGCAGCCAATCAGAACTCAATGAATGGAATGACCCATGTCACCCAAATTCATGAATGGATCATTCTTGATTTCTATTATACCAACTGTCTTGGACACTGCTTCAGTGTACTTAGTTAGCTGCTGTTATTCAAACCAACAGTAGACTAACTGACTTCAATACAAGTAAACAGACATTGCTTTCACAGTGCCATTTTAGAATAGGAATAATTACACATCCTATAGTGCATAAAAGACTACATTTAAATTTTTTAAAAATTGCAATAAAAATCGAAGCATATAAATGTGTATACATAAATATCCAATTTTATGTACCTATGGTAGACTCGGTAATTTTTTTACCTTATTTAAGCAACCAGTCGAGGAGAATGAAAATGCTGAATTCAAAACCTGTTAAACCCAGATTAAGAAACTGACCTTGTGCCTAATCCTGCTTGTGCGGATGGGTTGGTAAATTACAATACTTGGCCCTGGGTCACATCCACCCTTAACAAACGGAGACATTCTCAGGTCACCCATTTTTGTGGTGGAAGGAGTCTTACGCCACTTCTGGGAATACTGTCAGCCTATTCTAAGGCTGTATTCAGATTATTGTATGATTGATTGATTGATTGACTTTAACGGCATGTCAACCCACCCAGGTTGGTTTTATGCAAAGCGGTGGATTGTGAGGGATGGTAAAATTTATTGTTATGTGCTTTTTTCAAGGATTTTTCTTGATTTTCGCAGTAAGTTGTTTGCAATTGTTTTTTGCTAAGTGGATTGGAAATCAGTTTAAGGGATAAGTTTATAGGGTAAAGTTTAAGTTTGTTATAATCGATTGTTTGGTAGAAAGTTTTTTTAAACATTTTTTATAAACTAATTTTCTATTTAATCCATAGATATGACCCTAACTGGTACTACCATTCCGGATCAGAGTGGACCTGGGAGTAATGGTGATAAAGGAGTGCTCCACATTCCCCAGACCTCCAGAACTGGAACCTCACCTTCAGATAGAGTTTAATGTCATACCCAACACAGGAAGACCCTCCGCCACCGCCTTGTAGCAGCCATATGATAAAAAGGGTCGGGGCTTGTCATAGGGGTAATAGAGTTGTGGCAATCATATAGGTGCTAGGGCTTGACATGACCAGTCGATTGATCAGAGGGGATCACTCCGACCGCCCGACTTGCCTAAGTAAGGACTAACGTAGATTATTGCATGTCATGGACTGCTCAGCCACCTGACGGCAAACAGTGGTCTCATTGGGGGAGTCTTACCCCTCTGCAGAGGTACAGTTGGTGTATTCTAACGCCGCAGTCGACAGGGCGGTTAGATTATTGCAGTATTAAATATAGAAAGACCTGACAGTGTCCAGCTTACTAATATAATAATCGTTCACAAAAGAAGATAAATTCGTTAAGTATTCCTCGATATACAAGGACCATGCCCGAGGTAACATCTAAAGACGCCGAATCCTTCATAGGTGTTTGACAGCGAGCCAGTTGGGGGGGATATGGTTCAATACTAAAAGCTCTGATGTTTACCACCAGAATTTTAAACCTATGATTGAATTAGTTTATTTCAACTAAGAAAGTCGCCATCAAAGCTTATTCATTTTCTTTTCTTCAGGCAACCATTTCTTCACTAGTCCTTACTTTCGGTTATCCCTATTAATATTTGCTTTCTTTATTCAATTTAAAAGCTGAAATGCCATTCTGACCTCATCAAGAGCAGATAATTGCTGAAGTCTTGTTTTCTTTTGAAGGTTTCAGAAACACTCCCGTGAAGCAGTTGAGGGAAAGTATATTGACAGTGTTGAAAGAGATAGCAAAAGAGAAAAACAATAAACGCTGAAGAAAAAGAAATAAATAAATTTGAATTAAATAAATCTATCCTGAGTGTCAAAAAGGCAGAAGGAAATCTGATTGAGTAGACAAAAGAAAGAAAGAAAGAAGAAAAGAAAGACTATCATAATAAGTTGGTGAAAGATAAATGTAGCAATTAGTTTAAGAGAAAGAAAGGGGGCAAAAAGAAAGAAAGAAACAAACAAACAAACAAACAAGAATTGATTAAAGAAATCTGCTGTAGTGGAAAAAAGAAAAAAGAAATCTAATCAACTGAAAGAAAGAAAGAAAGAAAGAAAGTGAGAAAAAAAGAAAGAAAAAATGCATAAAAAATTCTATTCCACAGGACAAAAAAAGAAAAAATGAAAGAAAGAAAGAAAAAGAAAGAGAAATCTAATCAAGTGAAAGAAAGAAAGAAAGAAAGAAAGAAAAAAAGAAAGAAAGAAAGAAAGAAAGAGAGAAAAAAGAAAGAAAAATGCATAAAAAATTCTATTCCACAGGACAAAAAAAGAAAAAATGAAAGAAAGAAAGAAAAAAAAGAAATCTAATCAAGTGAAAGAAAGAAAGAAGAAAGAAAGAGAGAAAAAAGAAAGAAAAAATGATATAAAAAAATTCTATTCCACAGGACAAAAAAAAATAAATAAAAAAAGAAAGAAAAAGAAAGAAAGAAATCTAATCAAGTGAAAGAAAGAAAATGTTTGGCATTTCATTAAACTATTTTTCTCCATTGAACATCTTTCATTTATTTATCCTTTCAAAATATTGCATTCATTTCCATTTTTGAACTTATATATATATTATATATATATATATATATATATATATATATATATATATATGGCAGCAAGTTATTTTGTAGGCAGGTGTTAAAAAACCAACCAGCCCAAACTCCACATTACTTAATTACCTTAGTGAATGTCCTCTAAAATATAAAATAGCCCGCAATAAAAAGCTTATCCATAGACCCTTCTACATCTCCTCATCTAAAACAATATTCTACAAATAACTTCGTAATATTAAAGAAACCTTGTCAATAACAACTTCCCCAACAAAACCGCTGATCAACAAATAAAACTATATCTGCTTACTATCCACAAAAATAACAATAACAACCCCAACAACAATAATAACAGAATCAATCTATATTACAGAATCCAAATGCACAAAAGCTACAAATCTGATGAACCTGTAATACCCAACATCATACACAGACACATCAAACCTGTCGACCAACAACAAAAAATAAAACTAATAATCTACTACACCAAATTCAAAACCTCAAACCTCCTCGTCAAATATAACTCAAACTCCCCTAAAAACTCCCTCAATCAAACTAATCTAGTCTATAAATTCACTTTTCTGTTTCGAGAGTGCCTCTCAGAAAACAATTAAAATATTAATAGCTACATTGGACATACCACAACAACACTATCCCGTCTCCTTACATACCATATCTCCGATACTAGTGCCCTAAAAGTACATTTACTCACAAAACATCTAAATGAATTCACTTCGTCTGACAGTAGAAAAATTATCATTGAAAATACTAAAATCATCGTTAAAAATAACAATAAGAAACGCCTACAAATTCTTGAGGCAATATGCATGAAAACAAAAACATTAATAAAATAGCATTCAACATAGGTCATAATATATTAACTATTTTAATAACTAATACACTAATACACTAATACACTAATCACAGCAACCCTCTAAAAATAATAGACTCACCTAATTTAAAAACAAAATAGAGAAAAGAACAAGAAAAAGAAAAACAGACCTAACATCAAAACCTATACCCCCCTGATGACGACTGAAGAAACAGTCAAAAGCGCTTGGGCTGATAGTATGGAAATAATCCTATTTCAACTGGATTCTAACATTAGAAAGATAGCCAGAAGACTGGAAAAGATACAAATCAAGATCATGAAAAAGAAATGTTCTGTGTTGTGTAGGGGCCGGGTTAGCTCAGTCGGTAGAGCGTTCGGCTAGAAACCGCAAGGTTCTTAGTTTGATACTGGCCCTCGCCAACTCAGCGTATGAGTAGCACAGGGATATGTGCGGTAAAGTAGGAGCTGATGGTTAGGTTTGGTGCTCTCAGACACAAAAAACAATCTCCTTGGTCTAGCGCTAGTGAAAAGGGATAGACTCCCTCGCTGTTGGCTGATACGACATTAGGCCGCCCCGACGATTCTTACTTTTTACTTTATATATATATATATATAAATATATATATATATATATATATACGTAGGGTGTCGGGAGAATTTGACAGTCTCATAAGGAAAAAGAAAAAGTGCTTGTAACTACAAAAGTTATGATTATAAAGGTTGTGTCAATAAGTTTTACCCAAAATAACCACCTTTAGCGTCGATCACAGCCTAATCCTGCTCCGAAACCGTAGCAAGCTGATGTCACAGTTTACCTGGGAAGGTCTCAAAAACTACATTAATTCTGAAGATTAACTGGGCTTTTGTAGCACGGCAATTTGTGTCTGTTTCAACAGCGCCATATACATAATAATCCATGGGGTTAAGATCTGGGGAGTTCGTAGGCAAAACATTGGGTCTAGTGTAGTCGTAAATTCGCCGACAACCATTTTTGACTTTTTCAAGAGGTGTGACAGGGAGAGGGGGCAATTCTGCCGTCATATGGCCTACTATTGTCTACCCTTGTTATACAGTGTTTGACTACAGTATTTAGCAACTCCACGTAAGCATCTGAATTAAATCTGATACGCTTTTTGCAGATTTTCGAGGAATTCTGCTGTACCGTTCGTACAGCAGAATTCCTCGAAAATCTGCAGAAAGCGTAGCAGATATCAGTGAGTTCGGTTGTTATGTTGCTAATCTCCTTATTTTGATAACCAGAGCAGATCATCATGATACAAGTTATTCTCTTCCATGATTCAGGTGGGTTCCAGTCATCCATTCTGTCTGTCATCACGTATATGAATGAAGAAGAGTCGAAACTTTTAAATGATGCGTAGTGTGCATCAATACCTTCAAACTACGGAGAAAATTAACCAAATATGAATATGTCAAATTTCTCCCGAACACCTTATATTATTATATATATATATATATATATATATATATATATATATATATTCGAATTTCGAACGATTACCATGATCGATTTCGGATGAGTTACGTCACACAATTTCGAAGAAAAATAAAGGCTAAACAAAACCAAATTCTTTCATTTCATCATTTTTTCTTTCCCCATATACTTTATTTCACTTCTCCCCAGATAATCTCTCTTCTCTATACCTTGATAAAGGGTGAATATTAACCCGAAATATCGGAATTATTCGAACCAGGGACAGAACAATCTTGATTGATCATTGATTTCCATTCACTCACTCACGAAAACAAACCAAAATAAAATGTATAATTAAACTAAAGACGAGGCCTAAACACTGATACAGGATCTCTCAGAACATAGAAATATTTTCAAAATACTACCAGCACCACCACGACCCCAAGTAGACAACAAGGAACGTCCACTACGAACAAGTAAGATAAAATCAACAAACTTCAAATAAACCTATTAGCAACGCGACGCCATAGTACATCCACACATGAGGAGGAAGACAGCGCTGTCACAAGCAGTAGCTACCCACCCAGACCACAGAACTAGTATAAGGAAATACCAGTGAACCGCGTCATTCGTTCCCCCAGTCTGATGAAGAGAGAATTACAATCTTGAAAATTTACTAAATAAACGAAACTCTTCTCCTAAAACAACCGAGTTTCTTATATTTTTAGTTTCTTTAATGCTTCACACTAATGCCAAAACTATATATACATTCCAAAAACCGATATATATATATATATATATATATATATATATATAATATATATAAATAAAGACAAATATATATATATATATATATATATATATATATATATATATATATATATATATATATATATATTATATTCCACTTCATACTGTCGTGCTGTAAGTCAACCAAAAAGTGCGATATATGTATATATCAGTTTAAAATAAGCGAGAGAATCTGGCAAAGCCAGCTTGTGTAATGGTTAGAGTCCCCGCCTGTCAATCAGGCAGATAGGATTCGAATCATGCACAAAGCACTGCCCTGTCTATAACTCTGCTGATGAGGCCTAATAGGCTGAAATGTACATACAGAGATTGACTTTTTCTCGATTTGTTTACGCCTCACATTTAAACCGATATGCATCCCTCATTCATTTAATTATAACTAATTAATTTTCAAATCAGGTATGACTTCAATTAAGCACATACTCTCCCAAATATATATATATATATATATATATATATATATATATGAATTAAACATTTTTAGAAAAAACAAACAAATGGTGTTATAGTTCGCTAGTTGTTTTTTCAAAAATGTTTAATTCATACTGTCGGATTCACTTCCATTTACCTTTCATATATATATATATATATATATATATATATATATATATATATATATATATATATATATATATATGATTTGAAGGCAATTACAATGCGTATAAAAAATAAAAACAAAAAGATGTTATTTTTGTCTTATCGATTTCAAAGTATAAAACTTTATCTTCAGAGATGAATATCAGAAATGTACGTGCTTAAGTTTTTTTGTGTGGTTATTTTTTTTTTTTTTTTTCCTCTTATTTTTTTCTTTCTCCTCCTTTCTTTTTTTCTTTTTTCTTCTTTCTATGTGACGGTTTTTATTTTGAATTCAACATGGCTACATTGTTGCAATGTTTCACCGGAAGATAAACAGACAAATTGGATACATATACAAGCAGGGCTTCAAACATTCGTTCTCAACAGATATTTGAAAAAAAAAGAAATTACAGTTATTCGCCCATTTCATTCATAACATAAAGAAAAAAGAAAGGATAAGAAAAAAAAAGAAGAGGAAATAAAAGAAAAGAAAAATATAACCACACAAAAAAACTTAAGCACGTAAATTTCTGATATTCATCTCTGAAGATAAAGTTTTATACTTTGAAATGGATAAGACAAAAATAACATCTTTTTGTTTTTATTTTTTATACGCATTGTAATTGCCTTCAAATCATTAATATATCATAACATACTTAACAATGCTTCAAGCAAATTATCAGTTACTTATATATATATATATATATAATATATATATATATATATATATATATATATATATATGAATAAGATATAATGAAAAAACAGACGATGTTTACAACTGAAATAGGCTCATCAGAAGAGAAAGTGTGCAAACCGTTTCGGGCCAATTCTCTTGACGGTTTAAAAAGCAACACCCGGCCCATCCTCAACTAATATGGGCCGGGTGTTGCTTTTTAAACCGTCAAGAGAATTGGCCCGAAACGGTTTGCACACTTTCTCTTCTGATGAGCCTATTTCAGTTGTAAACATCGTCTGTTTTTTCATTATATCTTATTCATACTGTCGGATTAATTTCCTTTTTATTTTCATATATATATATATATATATATATATATATATATATATATATCTTAAATCTATTTCCCTTATCTATCTATTTCATTCTTTTACCTTGAAACTGTTCATTATTTTACATTGATTTACCTCACCACTCCTACATTCACTTATCAGGAATTTCCCTCATTCATGAATTCGTTTTTATCTTTTCCTTGATTTTTATTTCGGATTTTCTTTTTCTTTACAATATTTTTACAATCTTCTTTCGATTACTTCTGCTTTCTTCCTTCATAGTTTATTAACCTAACTCATTTTTCTTCTTCTTTTCCCCCCCCTTTCATTCTTTTTCACAAAGTGCCTTCTTTGGTTATTCATTTTCATTTATTTATTTATTTATTTGTTTGTCTTTTCATTTTCGCTGACGCATGTTCTTCTTTTGTTCTTTCTTTTAAAGTATATTTCTACCTAATTTTTCGCTGACTAATTTCATTGTTTCTTTCTTTCTTTTACAATATCTTACATTTCTCATCTTCTATTGACTTATCCTTAATTTCATTCAATAATTCATTCATTTATTTTATTTTATTTTATCCATAGTTTACCTTTCTCATTCATTCTTTCTCTCGGTTATTCTGAATTTTCTATCATTTTTGTATAATCCTGATTTTCTTTGTTTTTTCTTTCATGTCTTCTTTCTCTCTCTTTTCTTCTTTCTTTTTTTCTTTCTTTCTTTCTTCGATTATTCTCAAATTTCTATCATCTATTATTAACCTGATTTTCTTTCCTTCTTTCTTTTCTGTTCTTTTCTTTCTTTTCTTTCTTTCTTTCTTTCATTTCTTTTCTTTCTTTCTTTCATTTCTTTTTTCTTTCTTTCATTTCTTTTTTCTTTCTTTCATTTCTTTTTTCTTTCTTTCATTTCTTTCTTTCTTTCATTCATTCATTTTGTTCTTTCATTTATTTCCTTCTTTCTTTATGTTTTTCTTCATTTCTTTTTTTTTCTTCCTTTCTTCTTTCTTTCTTTCTTTCTTTCATTTCTTTCATTCATTCATTTTCTTTCATTTATTTCCTTCTTTCCTTCTTTCTTTCTGTCTTTCTTTCATTTCTTTTTTCCCTTTCTTTCTTTCTTTCTTTCATTTCTTTCTTTCCTTCATTCATTCAATTTGTTTTTTCATTTCTTTCCTTCTTTCTTTCTGTCTTTCTTTCATTTCTTTTTTCCTTTCTTTCTTTCTTTCTTTCTTTCTTATTTCGTTCATTCTTTCTTTTCATTTTCCTTGTTTCTATCTTTCATTTTTTTTCTTTTTTATATTTCTTTCTCTCATTTTTTCTTTCCTTGTTTCTTTCACTTCTTCTCTCCTTCTTTCCCTTCATTTGTTCTATGATTCTTTCTTTCTTTTCTTTCTTTCTTTCTTTCATTTCTTTCTTTCTTTCTTTTTATTACCCTCATTTTTTTTATCTTGGATTAACTTTATTTTCTTTCTCTCTTGTCTTGTTCCTTTATTCTTTTTTCTCTTTCTTCCTTTCTTTCTTCCTTCCTTTCTTTCTTTCTTTCTTTAGATTATCCTCAATTCTTTACCATCTCTGATTTACCTGATTTTTTTAATCTTTCTCTCTTATCTGCTCTCTTACTTTTTCTCTCTTACTTTCTCCATCTTTTTCCCTCTTCTTCCTCCGACCACATTATATAACACCGTAATATCTATTTATTCGACAATTCCTTATCCAAGCCAGATATGCAATTCTTCCTTTCCCTTTATCAATTTCCTTTATATCTTTATTTCTGTCTTTATTTTCTTCACTTATTTTATCTTCAAGCCAGTTCAACACCGATGTTCTCGAAGACAATTTAGATAAACTAAAGCAGAAAGAATCCAATGATTGACCGCCATAGGCGGTGTTGATCAAATTTCAAGGAGAGGCGAAGTGTTTGTTTCTTTGGATTTCTTCATGCTGTCGCTATTGTGAATATTTATTTCAAGATTTTATTTCATGGTAAGTAAAGATAAATAAAAGAAATCGAAAGATTCCCAACATTCAGAGGCGGTAAATATAGGTAAATAAATATGGGAAAAATAAGAGGAAATTAATCCGACAATATGTGAAGAAAGGTAGACAAACACGGGTTGTTGTACAAAAATGATGTTTATTGTGGGTAGTGATGTCGACGTTATAACCTTTCGGTCTGTTAGAACTTCTTCAGGACGTTGGATTGAGTTTGTTGTTGTTTGTTTATTGATTTTAACGGCATATCAACCCGTCTGGGGTTATGTCATGCCTAACATTGCTTCAGCGGTGAACATTTTCATACTGGTGAATTAGGAGGTCGGGAATAGGAAAGATGTGGTAAATTGTTGGTGTTAGCAGGAGTCTTTAAGTTGGTAGTGGGAGTTCTATTTATTTAATTTTTTATTTGTCTTTTTCACGATGGAGTGTGTAGCTTGTAAGGTTCTGTTAATGATGCCACAGGTGTGAATAAATATGTACGTTCACTTTCGTGATTAGACATTGTTTTCAAACAGATCATGACTCGATAACATTGTTTTGTATAGTATTGGCATTGCGGTCTCGGAAGACTATTTCATTCATGTGCCCCTGAAGCTATTGCATCGCCTGTGATTGTGAAGTTCAATGTTCAAAAACAGCCTCGACTACTGATGTTGCATGTGAAGGATGTCCCTGAAGATGTTGATTGTACCAGTGCTCTGTTGCCACCGCTTTCTTCTGGGCCTCTTGGCTTCATGGTAATGAGCCAGGGTGACTTGAGACATGAACAGTCCGTTACGAAGAGCCTGACGGCACCGAGGGCGGTTCTGAACAAAATTTTCCCAACTGGAAGGTATAATGGCAAAGTACCTGAGATCATTCTTGCAGACATCATTAAAACGCAGCTGGGGGCGAATAATCTGTTTAGCAGGTGAAAGCTCTGCATAGAGGATATCCTTTGGGATTCCGCCATCATCCATCCGACGGACGATACTGTCTCAGAAGCTCTCCCTAGATCCTGTATCGATAATATATAAGCCCGATAACATAAGTTTGTAAATAAAATAACATCTCTAAAATTATCAGTTCTATTTACAAAGTGTTGGGTTGTCTTCCCTTGCCTGGAAGAGTTATCTTCCCTCTGGATTCCCGTTTTTTACCACCAGGGTTTTTTTGTATTTAAGCGCCTGTTTCAAACTCTCCTTCTCTTTCTTCTCTGGGAATTCACACACATGGGTTAGACGTTTATGTCTACACCTGCTCGTGTGGGGGCTTTGGCCCCCATTACAGCCTTTAGTAAGTGACTTTAGTCAATGGACTCTCCATAGCTGTCCATTAATTATATATGTACATTTAGGTATTTCTTGTATACCTCCTTATTATATCTCTATTCATGAATGTGGCCTTTTTTATATATTCTTTGTATTTCTGTGATATGTATTATTTCCATGTGCCTGTATTAAAGTCCATGTTATGTTTAACACTCTTGTCGGAGTTGTTTTGTTCAACCAATTATAACATTATTATAACCTTGAACCTTACAAAAGTATCCATATATCAAAATGGTGTGCAGTACTTATATATATATATATTACATACAGATGGTGATTATCTATCAATACATATATAAAGAGCAGTTGGTATGTATGTATATATGTATATATGTATGTCCGGATGAAACTACGTAAATAAACTACGAACAGCTGGTGGTCTCAAGCGTCACATGAGAGTTCACAGTGGTGCGTATACCGTACCTCTCGTCTCAGTCAAAACGATCGTTATGAGTGCAAAATTTGTTCCAAGATATGCAAGTCGCCAGCAGGACTGAAAAGACGTCAAGAGCTCACAAACGGACAATGAATGCAGGAGTGGCATTCATCTGACAAGACGTTGCGATCAACATGTATGTCCGGATGAAGCTACGAAAATAAAATCTATAAAGGGCACTTGGTGTCTATGTATGTATGTCCAGATGAAACAACGAAAATAAAACAATTAACGACAAAGTAAATATATATTCGCATTAAATATCAACAGTTCTTCATATTGAGGAAAAACTTATGAAGATTTGATTTATTATTCGAAAATATTTAAAAATCAAAATATACTTAGGAATAGCATTGAAATTCTACTTTAAAAATGTCCAGCATTATTAAGTTTTAAAAGAAAACCAATCAATACACCAGTGTTTCCATCCCATAAACACAAGCGTTGATGCGTAGCCGCTTCAAGCACTTATATAATGGGCAGTTGGTGTGTACTTGATATACGACCGTATCTTCAGCCTCCAGCTTCAAGGTCACACGATCCACTTGCGTCTCTTATCTTACAAGACACGGGGCATTGTCTCCCTCAGGCAATCCGGGTACTTGTTACGGGATGGCCTTTCCAAACAAGAAGTGACGACATTAATTCACTGTTCAGTAGCCCCAGAACTATCTGCAAGAACTCTTGTCTATTGGAACATTTATTCTATACAAATGTATTCTTCTATCCGGTTTTGTATTGTTTCGGTTAGAGTTCGCTCAAACAATAAAGTCTATTTGTTATCATCTTCGTGTAGATTTGTTTATATATATATATTATATATAATATATATATATATATATATATATATATATATATATAAGTTATTGTCGTGGATTCCACGTGTGCTTCTTTCTTTGTTGCTATATGTTGAGAGTTTATATTATAATATATATATATATATATATATATATATATATATATATATATATATATTTATGGGAAATACTTTTGCTTATTTTTAGAAGTATGTATGAAATGACTTATTTCATTCATGCTTCTAAAAAAAACTAAAAAATTACTTGCTCATAAATCTATGATATATATATATATATATATATATATATATATATATATATATATATAACAAATATATATAAAAAATGTTCCTCTCCCTCTCTTTATGTATATATATATATATAAATATATATATATATATATATATATATATAGATAGATTATATATATAGACTATATATATACACATACCAATAGATTACACACATATAGACTCTCTCTGTCTATATATATATATATATACATATAAATATACTATATCTCTCTATTTCTCTGTCTCTCCTACAGATTCTCTCTTTATATAGATATACGTATATATATAAATATACTATCTCTCTCTTTCTCTGTATATATATATATATATATATATATATATATATAATCTGTCTTTGTATATCTCTTTATATATATATATATATATACGTACATACATACATATAAATAGACTCTAAATATATACACATATATATAGACTACATATGTACATATATAAATAAACTATATATACATATAGATAGATTCTCTCTCTATATATATATATATAAATAGACTATATATATAGACGCTCTCGTTCTCTATCTCTCTCTCTCTCTCTCTCTCTCTATATATATATATATATATATATATATATATATATATATATGAGAAAGAGAGAGAAAGAGAGAGAGAGAGAGAGAGAGAGAGAGTGAGCGATACAAGTAAGAAAATGAATTTAGTCATAATTAAATGTTCACTATCTAAAACAAGATCAAAGGTTTGTTATTGTGACAAAATCAGAATAACTAGAAGATTTAGAATTAGATTCCCTTCATTACAATTAATATTTTCCATTCAATAATAAAACTCTTAAACCTCTTTTATGTTTTTAATTGGATATTGAAGACCTCTTCACAATCGTGATATTTCACAAGCACATTACAGATCAAAAGAAAAAGCGGCGTTGACTTTGTTTCAAGAACAGAAAAGTAATAAAACTATTAGAATTAATAATGAAGTTTTGCATAGTATACCATCGAATGTGTTATTAGTGGTTGACAGTATCCAGTATTTACCACACACTTTTACTAGAAGAAGGTTTCACAAGGTCGCAAGTATAAGGCATCTAGTGAGGATCGAACTCGCTATAGGGTACTAATAGCTTCCCATAACACATCACTCAATAAGTCCCGGGCCTATCTAATAAACCAACAACTTTTAGGCAAAATTAGACTTTATTCATCAACTGTAGAAGTTATCCCCCAGATATCATAGAAACAATACAATACTCACCGTCGCAGTGGAATTCTAACTACCGTCGAGTTAGCAGACAAGAACAACATGCATTCTGTAACTTAAATACAGTCCTTGCATGCTGCTGGCATTGTGCAGACTGATGGCTGAAGAGTGGGTACTTATCCATATTTTTACTCACCCTGAAAACCAGCAGCATGCAAGGACTGTATTTAAGTTACAGCTTGAATGTTGTTCTTGTCTGCTAACTCGACGGTAGTTAGAATTCCACTGCGACGGTGAGTATTGTATTGTATCTATGATTTCTGGGGGATAACTTCTACATCAACATAGTCTCCTTCTAGGATGATACACTGATATCAACGCTTCTCTAACAATTCGGTGCCTTTTTTGTAGCACGATTTGCCTTTGGCCTCAAAATACACCTCGGTTTCCGATATCACTTCTTCATTGGAGCCAAATCTCTTTCCCTGGAGCATTCTTTTGAAGTCTGCAAACAGCTAGTAGTCGCTGGGGCCAGATCTGGAGAATAGGGTCGGTGCGGAAGCAAGTGCAAATCATATAGTTTTGCTATAGTTGCTATCGACTTGTGACACGGTGCATTGTCTTGGTGAAAGAGCACTTTTTTCTTCTTCATTTGTGGCCGTTTTTTGTCGATTTCTCCCTTCAAACGCACCAATAATGCTATATAATATTCGCTATTATTAGTTGTTGGAACAATAGTTAGATGCACACATTTCACAATTGTATTCGCCCTATGTAAAATGCTACCGAGGATTTTGGCTTAATTCGTTCCACTCATAATTCAATTTTCTTCCAAATCAAATCAATTTTCCTTATTGAAATTAACTGAATTAATCGGTTTTAGTATCATCCCCCATAAAAATCATCATTTTTGTTATGTTTTGTAAATAAGAAAAATAGAGTGTTGTATAAAAATGTAATAAAATGTTTAGTTTTATCTGTGTTATTCGGACTATTCTCCTCATCTTCATTGTTATCTGTACAACATTTCGGCCGATGTGCCCTCTGACCTTCTTCAGGTATTTCTTGTCGGACTCGGGAACCTTCTCGGACTCGGGAACCTTCTTCTCGGACTCGGGAACGTCCAATTGGACACATGACCTAGTGGATAAAGAAGTTAGGTTAAGACAGTTCTAAGTGACAGTCATCTCTAGACTGCAGGTTCAATCTTGGTCAAAGGCAGCAGTAACATAGAATAATAATTAACATAATTTAACGCCTCTACCCAGCTATGGTTAGCAGAATGAGAACAGGATACCCCCGTGGACTGAATAAAGGGTTAAGTTCAAAGTTTCGTGATGGCTCCCGATTACGACAAGAATGTTCCCGGTTACGACAAGAAGGTTCCCGTTTCTGAGAAGGTTCCCGAGTCCGACAAAAAAACACCTGAAGAAGGCCGGAGGGTACATCGGCCGAAACGTTGTACATATAACAAGGAAGATAAGGACAATAGTCCGAATAACACAGAAAATACAAATCATCAAGCCTCATCTCAAACATTCAGAGAAATAGTAATAGAATGTAATGAACTACGTGCTGTAATATGTTGAAATGTTGTTTTTTTTTATAAATGTTACATTATTTTGGTGCAATATATTTGTAGAATTAAAAGATTTTAGTAAACTTATTAATATAAGCTTTTATGAAGCTTTCCCTACACCAAAAATTTTAGCTCACACCACAAAGCAAAAATCCGACCCAGTGACAGCTCATAACTCAGAAACTCGTAAGTTGAGGTACTCATAAGTCAAGGTGCCTATATATAATATCATAAAAGGGAGAACAGTAGCCAAAAATAACGAAAGAAAAAAAGGGATTAAAGGGTCCTTTCGACTGGTGCATTATCAAATGTTACCAACCGGTAAATCGTTCTTTAAAAGTCAATGTATATAAACTGGGTAAAATAAGGTCATGATTAGAGTAACAAGAAGGAAAAATAATAAATAAACAGATCTCTTCACTTCAGTCACTTTTACAACAATATCCCCAGAAAATAATGCTAGGGGAGGGTTTATATCTTTTCTTCCTACAAAAGGACGGACTTTTAAAAAATTGGGATAAAAAAATTGGGATCAATATTAATTTTAATCACATCGTTGGTATATGTAATCAAATTGAAATTCAATGGCAGCATCTCTTATTTTCAAATAAATACTTTTTAATCAGGAATTTATGAATATTTTTCAACACTTACGATAAAAATTCGAGTCATGTTTTTATACGAAAATATTTTTTTATTCAATCAGAAGAGAAATGCAAACCGCTTTTATTTTCAAAATATGTTTATTTAGATAAAAGGTTGTTGTTCAGAAAAAGTATCACAATTACCTAGTCTCTCCTGCTCATCATATTTAGTGGAATCTTCAAACTTAGGCAATAAAAACATCCTATGTTATAGAAAATACAGGTCATAAGTAGTTGAACAAACACAGTAGCCTAATTTCTAAAGGGTTCACAGAAATGAAATTCTTGGGGTAATATTTAATTGATGATTATATGAAAAAATTAGAAGTGGCATGTTGGCAACATGAGCAAGACACATTTTTGGTTGACGGGATGGAATCTTTTTAATGATTACCACATACCACAATTGCTAGGGGAGCTTGGAAAATACACAAGCTTAAGTATGAGGACCAACATCTACAGAAACAGAGATACTAGCAATATTAACTCAAGAACATCGGACATAAAAAAAACAGCATTAATATGTTAACCCAATATTTATTTGTTTACATTCAATTGCTTGAAATAATATAACTACTGCTTACAATTAAAGTTGTTTTTGTCAGATACAATATAAGTGCAAAAACGTCAGTTTGTTTGTTGATAAATGTTTGAAACGAAACTTACCGGTGACGAGTTAAATATAAAATTTAGGGTTCCTATTGGAGACTTGATCCCAAAATTGCAACGGTTTCCTATATTTATTTTACCCTTTTACCAAATATAATTACTTTTAAACGATTTACCGTTTGTTAAATTTTGACAAAACTCCTGACGAAAGTCTCTTTTTTCCTTCGTTTTTTTTTTTTTTTTTTTCATGCCGTTTTCCATTCTATGTTTGATAGTTGATCTGGTTGATAAAGTATGGTTCTATTAAAATTTCTGTATCAAATCAGTTATATATATATATATATATATATATATATATATATATATATATATATATATTAAAGAAATGGATACAATAGAAAACCTACTCGAGTTTCACCCTAAGGATCTTCAGGGTTAAATCCACTGAATTAATCGGTACCTCGATTAATTCAGTGGATTTAACCCTGAAGATCCTGATGGTGAAACTCGAGTAGGTTTCTATTGAATCAATTTCTTTAATAAATTTGCTCTACTTTGTATTGAGCACTTTGTATTTGTTTTATCGCGGACTTAACCCCTGGATTTTGTGCACCTCCAACGATCGTGCCCATATTCACCGGTAAGCCGCCTTATATATATATATATAATATAATAATATATATATATATATATTATATATATATTTCAGGTACCGCATCAGATGGGGACTTCCTTCGTAGGTGGGTTGCTTTTTCAGCTATCACCACCTAGGGTTTTTTTAAGGCAGGAGACCGAGACGCAATTCTGCGAATAGCACCTTATATACTTTTGAAACTAATTACAGTATAAATAAAAGATAAAAGGGCGAGGGTGTAAATAGAAGAAAAAAAATTATGGGAGTTATCCTGGTAGAAAATAACTACCAAAAATCAGAAAATTAAATGTAAAATAAAAACTAAGAAAATAAGTTTTGGATATCTTTTTTATACTCTTTTCGATAATTATTTAATTAATAAATACCTTGTAAAACAAAAATATACATCGATATTTGTTCTGTTCAAAGGGAGGGGGCTAAATTTTCAATATATTTTTCTTAAAATAGCAATAATAAGCTAAAGTAGTTATTAAATGAATATTTGTTTTTAGAATCTAAAAATATGAAAATGGAAACTTAAAATTGGGCGTTTCAAATTTTAAATGGATTTTATCTATTAATTACGTATGATGATTATTTCTGTAATTGTAAACAGCAATGGTGATATTTATTTTAAAGAATTTCGATTTATATTCATTGAATCAGTTTGATTGAAATGATTCAGTCATTGAAAAAAAAAGAAGAATTCGTTGATTAATAAGTCAACATTTATTTTATTTTACTCCGGATATATGTAATAAGCGGCCTTGTTTACGATATATTTGAGCAAAGCTGACCGAAAATAATAGTTTAAAATGTATTAAAAATAAATTACATGTGTAATATTATTTTTCTTTTGTTTACTGATGCTCATTATGTTACTACTTTTCGACTTAGACAAAAATTCGACCTTAAATAATCGATTTAATTAATGTTAATTCGTTTTTAAAATAAAAATCAGTGAACAAATTGGCAATACCTGTTATCTACTATGCTTTTCGTTCAATTTTGCTAAAATATATTGCAAACCTGCCCGCTTTTTATGTATTTACGGAATAAAAACCTTATTTAGGATTTTAAGGCTTATGACACTTTCTTCTTAGAAACCAATAACACAAAAGAATTAATACACTCATTACAGAAGAATTAATAACTTTTAAATGAAATGTCTTTGTCTTTTTGGTCTAAACACGCAGAAAAATAAGACCATCTAAAAAAATGTTGTTTTCTTCTATTCACACCGTCAGACTTTTGTCTTTTTATCTATACTGTAATTAGTTCCCCCTTTATATAATCCCACCGATATTTTTCGCCCCAAATATAAGGAGGGAGTCAAAATTAAGTGACAATGAAAATGTCATTAAAATCGTATAAATCTCTGATTTTTTATATTTTTTTCAATCGGGTGCGGTTGGGGTAAATTTATTTTGTAAAATACAGATTTGACGTCATCTTTGGCAGTACCTACCTAATCCCAATTATCTACTGAGAGCGGAATGGGTGACCCAATGGGTCACGTTTTGTCTAGTGAATTTATATATATATATATATATATATATATATATATATATATATATATATATAATGTCAGTTATTACCTGTACCAATTAGTTGTGTGCAAATTTCCTTCGAGGCTGCATACACATTCGGAGACTTTAGCGTACGCTTGAAATATTGTGATCAAAATGTGGTATAATTCACTTGATCATTAATAACACAGTCGAATATTTTGCCATCATAGCTGTAAAACCTTTTTCCTCAAAGCCAGTCTTTGACTACAATAGTTTTGCTTCCGATTTGCTCTTGGGGAAATAACAGTCGAAATATAGACGTCTCTGAAGTTCTGACATTCTCTCACACATCTTTCAGTAGAGAATTAATCAACCAATCCTGTGTGCTGACATGG
The DNA here is from genome assembly GCA_023376005.1 of Doryteuthis pealeii. Classification (NCBI taxonomy): domain Eukaryota; kingdom Metazoa; phylum Mollusca; class Cephalopoda; order Myopsida; family Loliginidae; genus Doryteuthis; species Doryteuthis pealeii. Next base: position 8,801,176 of record CM042153.1, on the reverse strand, counting down.
TCTATCTCGTCCACGCTGTAGATTGAGTAGTTTAAAATAAAGAATTTAGTCTGAGTCTTCCTTATATACTGGGTGTCCAGAAAGTATCTTTGCAACTGGAAAAATATTACGAAAGCAAATGAACAGAAAAATATGTAGAATTTACTACAAAACGAGGAGGAGATATTAAAGTTTATTTAACTTCTTTAATAAACCCCATTGGTTATACGAAACGCATTAATATGTTACTCGATTTCTTGCCATGTTCCCTGTAACATATGTTCATCAATGATCGGTAAGACATCGGTAGATAAATGAGAATCAGATTTCTATATGACTGATAGTCGCATGGAAGCCCACGCTTTTTCACTTGCATTGAAAATTAACAATTTGGCTTTCTTTAGATAAGATATTCTACCTCGTAGTTAATTGTAACAGCCAATTTCCAGGGTTTATCATCGAACGTGGAGATGCCTCCTTAATTTTAAAAAACACATGAACTTGGTTTTATCGGGAGTTCACATAGAGGGTGATGTTCCATGCTTTTGGGGCATTCGGTGCAGAATATGCCTGCTTCTTGCCTTTTAAAGAAAATAATTATTTATAACATCTATGATGTTTTACATTATGTAGTCTAGGCTATATTAAAATATATATGGTGCTAACATATCTCCAATGAAAATATATTTAGTTTGTAAAATAATGGGGTGCAAGAAAATAAAACATTTATTGCAAAAGACACAGACATAAAATGGAGGGTTCAATTTATTTTATTGTAGGAATTTATGAGGAAATTGGTTCTTCTTTTCCCAGGTAGGAGTTCATAAATAGCAGGGTTCGAATTTTCAGAGCATGATGTAGCGTTTTTTTAGGGCAGGGGCCAGAACGCTTAATGCGATATGGCACCAATATGGTTACCGCGCGTTGATCCCCCGCTACAAGATTTTTTTAATTTTTTTTTTTTTGTACATAATAATTTTACATTTTCGAAAGACAATTTAATGTAAACATATGTAAAAAACAAGATAATTCAGCTAATGTAATCGGTTTTGGAAATAGGGCATTTAAACATTGAAACTTAAATCTTCGTAAATTAAGAAAAAATAGTATCTTTTTTCTTTTTGTTGTTGGGTTTTAATTTGTTAGATTATTTCAAAGAATTTTATATTAAAAGTTCCTATTGTCTACATTTTTTTTTTATTTTTAGGGATTTTTAAAAATTTTATAAAAATGTAAAATAAATACTTTTCTTTAATGTACAGAAATCGTATTTATTTAATTTTCAAAGAAAATATTGTATAAATAAATATTTTGCTTGTGTTCTGGTCCATAAGTTAATAGGTTCGAATCCGTGACGCATGTATATTTATACTCTGAAAGGAAACCTAAATAAAACAGCTGTTTGAAGAAATTTATTATTTTATTTGGAAACAAATAATTCTCCATTAATATCCAGAAAGCAGATATTACCGTTCAGTTAAAATTTTTTATAAATAATTTTAACATTGTAATTCTTGATTTTCCCCAACTTTCTTTTTCAATTAATATTAATGAGTTAAATAGTTGAGGCCATTAAACCTTATTCTTCTAGTTAAATAAATATGTGTATGCTGACAAATTTAATTCAAACAACTTATTTCTAATAAACTCTTATTTGTTTTGTTTAAAAACTGTTAGGAAAACTAATAATTTTTATAAGTATATATTATCATTACCTGTGACAAAACCTAGTGTTACATAAAAAGACATTGGATTGTTTTGTGTGCTGTATTATTTATCTCATACATTTTTTAATCTCAAAACAATCTTAAATCGGTTAAGACTTGGCAAATTCGTAGTTCAAAATTTAAAAACGGAACTTATCTGGGATAATGACAGTTGTGATAAACTTTTTTTGCGAATTCTGTTACGTTTAGGGGTTAAGGTTACTAAGTTTTTGTCGCAACGCTAATATATACTTCTTATAAAAAATTTGCGAAGTTTAACCCACAAAATCTTGATTTTAAAACAAAATAAGCTGATTTGAATTATTTCGCAGCTAAATTTATTTTAATTTTTCGGAAAAGAAAAACAAA
>CM042153.1:8774122-8796622 GCA_023376005.1 Doryteuthis pealeii | reverse complement strand
GTCTTTCAACTGTGACTTTGTAATTCCTTTAGTTATCTACATCACATTCTCCATGATTTTATCTTTATTTAAATCTCAATTACCGGTTTCTCTCAGTCGATAGAGCATTCGCTTGGGAAACATGAGTTTCTGTGTTCGATACCGGTCCTCGCCAACTAAGCGCATTTGACTACAGATTGGAGCTGATATTAGGTTTTTCGCTTCATCTTAAATGCAAATACAATCTCCCTTGTCTAGCCCTAAAGGAAAATAGGATTGAACCTCTCTCTGTCCGACTGAAAACTGACAATAGGCCACTTTGCCTACTTTAATTACTAAATTAATATTTGGCTTTATATGCATACTAATTTTATTATTAACCATATATATATATAAGGGTTAGTATATATATATATATATATATATATTATATGTAATATATATAAATATAAAGATAAATCTAATGTGTCAAACGAACCTACTAAAAGTTTCGCTTAATGCCATTCAGGGCTAAGATCTTAGCCCGAAGAGCATTAAGCGAACTTTTAGTAGGTTCGTCTGACTCATTAGATTTTCTTTATTATTTGCTCTACTTAGGTATTGAGCACTTTTTACTTATTAGCTTAGTCTCCTGGCGGGTTTGTATGTATATAAATCTTATAATATATATGCATATAAATTGTTTTTCTTTTGGCAAGATATTGTGCTATAAATTATTTTTTGTTGGTACGATTATTTGGTCTTTCTTTTTACAATTTTTTTTCTTCCCGCTTGATGTTTGGTAGTATATTTTTACAATCAAAACTATTTGCTGTTTTTTTTCTCACCACGAGGATTTACCAACAAGTTTGGTATATAAATATATATATATTATATATATATATATATAATAATATATATATATATATATATATATATAATAAAATATATATATATTTACTAACCCTGTAAATATATATATACCTGCCGCATGAGAATGGTGTAGCACATGGTCAATTTCTTACGCAAGATTTAAAAGGTTTCAATTCAGAGTATTCCTTCTCGTATACTGGTTACTTAAAATTGTAATACCTTTGTAAACAAAAAAAATTGCAATACCTCTTTAACAACAACAAAAAAAAAAACACTTTGTAACAGAAAGATAGAAATTGCAACACATCTGTTACCAAAATTAAATTACGACATATCTATAAATGAATACAAATATTGGCAATACTTCTATAACTAATGTAAATCGCAACACTTCCTCAACCAAAAATAAAATTGAAACATTTTCTGTAACAAAAAATAAAATTATAACACCTCTCTAACCAAAAATGAAATTGTAAACACTCTGCTAACCAAAAATAAATTGTAACACCTCTCTAACCAAGAAATGAAATTGTAACACCTCTCTAACCAAAATAAAATTGTAACACCTCTCTACCAAGAATGAAATTGTAACACCTCTCTAACCAAAAATAAAATTGTAACACCTTCTCCAAGAAGAAATTGTAAAACCTCTCTAACAAAAATAAAATTGTAACACCTCTCTAACCAAGAATGAAATTGTACACCTCTCTAACCAAAAATAAAATTGTAACACCTCTCTAACAAGAATCAAATTGTAACACCTCTCTAACCAAAAATAAAATTGTAACGCCTCTCTAACCAAGAATGAAATTGTAACACTTCTCTAACTAAAATGAAATTGTAACACCTCTCTCGCCAAAAAGGAAATTGTAAAACCTCTCTAACCAAAAATGAAATTGTAACACCTCTCTACACAAGAATGAAATTGTAACACTCTCTAACCAAAAATAAAATTCTAACACCTCTCTAACCAAGAATGAAATTGTAAACATCTCTAACAAAAATAAAAATTGTAACACCTCTCTAACCAAAAATAAAATTGTAACACCTCTCTAACCAAAAATGAATTGTAACACCTCTCTAACCAAAAATGAAATTGTAACACCTCTCTAGCCAAAGATAAAATTGTAACACCTTTCTAACCAAAAATAAAATTGTAAATTTCTGTAATCAAAACAGGATTGTAACACCTCTCTAACCTAAAATGAAATTGTAACACCTCTCTAACCAAAAATGAAATTGTAACAACCTCTCCCCAAATGGGACCACCTGTTGGCCGTGGGTGGCGACCCATGATGCTTAAGGGCGGAGTCTTGGTGGATGAGCAGTCCATGACCTGCAACATTCCACTTAGAACCTTACTTAGGCTGACATGCGTTCGGAGAGGCCCCCTCCGATCAATCGGCTGGTCACGTCAAGCCCTAATACCTATATGATTGCCCCAACCCATTGCTCTTATAGCAAGCCCCAACACTTTTTTATCATATGGGTGCTAGAGGACGGTGACTGAGGGTATATATGTCTGGAATGACGTTAAACTCTATCTGATAGTGAGGTTCCAGTTCTGGAGGTTTGGGAAATGTGGAGCACCCCTTCATCACTATTGCTCCCTGGTCTACACTGACCCGGAGTGGTAGTACCTGTTAGGGTCACATCTATGGTTTAAATAAAAAAATGTATTTATAAAAAAAAATTGTGTATCCATTAAGAATGAATTTTTTTCAAAATTTATCGGCATTAAATGACCCACTGAGGTTGATTGCCGTAAAACAAAACCAAACGTAACACATCTCTAACCAAAGATTCACTGATCGCGTCTTTTTACTCTTGAATGTTTGCGGCCATTCTATTTACATTCAGTTCGTAGCTGAATTGTTTTTAATATATCATTATTTTTCAAAACTTTGATGAGGTTTTCTCATCGGAATTTTAGACTTTAAGAGTTAAAAATAAAAATTGCTTATTTTTAACCAAAATAAATTTTAAAGGATATTCCACTCCAGAACATGAGCTTTAGTTGGACCTCTCGTGTGAGCCGTTTTTTTACCTTTTCTCATCCATATAACTACTCTGAAGAAGACGAATGGTTTATACAATTACATCTACTATTGTTTTTATTTCACTTTTTAAATAATTGTATTTAGATTACAGTGTATAAAATCATCAAATCGAAAGGGCACTTGTCAGAACAATTAATACTATTGTTTTACCTTTTAACGTTACCTCAAATTGTCGGATTTAATTCCATTTTGTATACTCATATACTAATGAGTATAATTATATCACATCAAATAGTGGTTTACAGTGTAAACAAGGAGACTAATTTTCATATAGATCTTTAAGATTTGATTTGATGAATATTACGTATTATTATGTCTAACGTCGCTCGGATAGTTCTGATAAAAAAATAACTCTCAGATGAAAAAATATTCTGACAGCATCAGTTATTGAACTCAGAGTTGAATTATTGGCTTGCTCGTTTGCACATAATGTCGGAATTTGTGATGAAAAACAAACACCAAGTCCTCATCATAGTGTTTGGGTTGTCACTAGCGATGGGGACGTTATGACATCATTCATCTTCACACATGGTCTCAGAGATCAATCGGCTGACTATGCCAAGCCTAGCACCTATATGATTATCTCAACACTATTGCCTAATGGTAAGCCCCACCGTATTCATCATCTGGGTACTAAAAGGCGGTGGCTGAGGATCTTCATGTCCTGGGTATGACGTTAAACTCTGACATACGGTGAGGTTTCAGTCCTGGAGGTCTGGGGAATATGAAGAACCCCTTCGTCACCATCGCTCCAGGTCCACTCTGACACGGAGTGGTGGTACATGTTGGGGTTCCATCTATGGGTTAAATAGAAAATGTGTTTATAAGAAGATTGAGTATCCATTAAGAATGAATTTGTTTCAAATCTTTGTCGGCATTGAATGGCCAACTGAGGTTGATTTGCCATAAAACAAACCAAACTAAACCAAACCAAATCAAACCAATCCAAACCATCAAGTAGGACAAACCAGTCTTTGCTATACAGAGATTTCTGCGCTATCACACCAAACCATCTGTCGGTGTAACTCCCCAGATTGCAATCTCTTGATTATTATGTGTGGGGGAGTGGTTGAGCGCGAGAACAACAAAGCTGTGCCTCAACACTAAAAAGAATTCAAGGCTAGGAAAACGGTAGCATTTAGGTATTTAAACGAGGAAACGGTAGGGAAAGTCTGTAAGGAATCCGAACTCGTTTAGAGTCCGTGGTACTATGCAATGGCGATTTCTTTGAATGAATTTGATCTATAGTATTTCAAGATACTTTCATGTAATTTGGTAAATGTATATGATAAAGTGAGATGCCATTGTTATTTTCATTTTTGCGTGATTTAGACGACAAATTAAACTCCCCTTCCCCCTCTCTCTCTCTCTATATATATATATATATATATGTGTGTGTGTGGTGTGTGTGTGTGTGTTTGTGTTACGATTCGTGTGGCCATTTTAGGGCTGTAATTGAAAGAAGTTTTACAGTGGGATCCTGTGTGGCATAAAGTTTTGATGCTATCTTTAAGTAGAAAGATGTAGTATCAGTTTTAGTACAGTCTGTGGATCTGTCTTCAAAGCTGTTGATCTCAGGATTTATCCTGTCTTGAAGTAATTTTAAGAACATTTATCAACGAATTTAAATAATAAATCAAATACTTTTTTAAACGTTTTGATGGACCGATTCAGCCACTACTGTTTGGAAAAGTCTATTAATAAAAGTCGTGGTCATTTACACAGCTCATACCTAAAATAATCCAACAATATATATACTAAACATATAATATAAGGTGTGCCAAAAAAGTATAGAGATATTTTGTACTTTTTGACAAAAAAAGTTCCATTCGTTTTTTCATTTTTATCTTGGTAAATACTGATTTAACCTTGTTTCTTTTATGTCACACATTTTATTCTGAAAAGAATATTGTTTTATTTTCAGAATACATTGTGTGTCAAAAAGTAAAAAAAATCTCAATACATTTTTGACACATCTTATATATAAATTATATATATATATATATATATATATATATATATATATATGTGTGTGTGTGTGTGTGTGTGTGTTTGTGTGTGTGTGTGTATGTGTGTATGTGTGTGTTTTGTGTAAGTAAATAAAGGTCTTGAAAGGTTGCAGCGACAGTTGGTGAAGGGAATCTTCGGACTTTCAGATTCAGGAGTGCTGCTTGAAAGTCAGTGTTCTTTTCTCAAAAGCTGGATATTTGGTAAGACACGAAATCAGATCTGAGATTTGAACAGAATAGTCTTCCACTGAAATGGGATTTATATCACTGAAAATAATCATAGTTTTAATTTTATTTTCTATTTCGACTCTAACATATGCCATAAATCAACACAGAGACAAAAAAAAAGTATTTTGAAGAAATTTCAAGAATTCCATCCAGAATTCTTTTTACTTTTTTTCTTTTCGTTTTTCTTTTCTTTCTTTTTTTACAGAACAAGACATTTTCTAAACACACTTAAATTTTTTTTCTGCATTTGTCAAATAAAATCACTTCAGATTGTCATACAAAATTTTGTCATGCAAAAACCTGTACCCGCAATCACCAATGAAGATTTTGACATACTACCAATTGTGATGACTCTAGAATAAGAAGAGAGAGAAAATCATTTTGTTTAAAGTCCTTGCGCAATTTTGAATTTCTCTACATTGATCTGTACATCAGAATCAGTCTGTAACGGGCAATTAGTTGATTTTTTGTCGCCATTCAAAAAAATAATTCTAATTATTTCTCATTAAAAAAAACAAAGCGAAATTCTTTATATTCAGAATTTTTTTTCATTTGCTTGTGGCTTCACTTGAAGTGAAAATGGAAAAGAAAAGTTATCTTTGATTTTATGACCTAACGATGTCGCTATGTCGAAACAAGTTGCACAATCCATTACCATAAAAATTGGATAGAATAAAAATATCAAGAAACATACGCCTTGCTGATTGTTCATGAGTACGATTCCTTAACCACGTCATCACCTTACCAGGAAGAAGCATAATTTTACTGATAAATACACACATAGGTATATATGTAACAGTCTCTTAGAGCGCTCATATTCGTATATAACAGGGAGCCTTGAATACGGTGAAGGTCAGTTAAAATCCCTTCAAAAAGCTCTACCGTATATATATATATATATTATATATATATATATATATATATTATATATATATATATATCATTGATCATTTATATATAATATATATATATATATATCAATGATCATTCTCTCCGGAAATTTGATCTCTCAGTGACCGTAAAATCCTATGTACTTAATAGTTTTAAAAACACCAGTCCCCGCGTCAGCTGTCAGTGGGCGAGGGGATAAGATATCGGACTACCATGCGGTCAGTGAGTTCGACGCTACCCAAGGATAGTTGTGTCTAGCCACACTGAAGAGGCATGAATGCCGAAACACGTGTGTGTGGATGACTTATTAATATATGCTCCCATAAATTTGGTAATGATTCTCTAATTGGTAATTTAAATTACTCTCCTACTAAGCAAATAAGCAATGATCATTTCTCCGGAAATTTGATCTCTCAGGATCGTAAACTACATCCATTCATATGTACTTAATAGTTTAAAACACCAGTCCGCATCAGCTATCAGTGGGCGAGGGGAATATCGGACTATCATGCGGTCAGTCTGAGTTCGACCTACCAAGGATAGTTGTGTCTAAACACGTGTCTGTGGATAACTTATATATATATATATATATATATAATATATATATATATATTATATAATATATATAAATGAATTTGAAAAGTGCACAATATTAGTCAGTAGAGCATTATAAAACTAAATTAGTTAAACTAGCATATACATACGCACTCACGGATGCAAGTATTAGTTTAATGTAATAAAGTATCATATTAAATTAAAAAGGCTAATAAAACTAAATCATGCAGACAAAAAGATTTGAAACAAAGGGGAGTATAACGAAATAAAAACAATTGAAACTTGCTCATCTATCACTCCCGTCTTTCATTGCTAAATATTCCTAATTTAACTATCAAGTTAAAATGGGAAGTAAATATAAAATTACAGTTGTTTCTTCTCGTTAATGAATTTCTTTTAAGATTTTATCCCCGAAATTGTTGCTTCTATTCATTAAGATATAACCATTAGAAATCACTGATATTAAGCACATATTTATTAAAAATCAGATTTTTAATATCAATATACAAATTAGCCTTCCCGTTCACACTGTTTTTATTGTATATATATATATATATATATATATATATATATATATATATATATATATATATATACAATTGCATGTTTTTAGTATGCAGCCCCGCCCAATGGGTGGGGATTGCTATAATTAACGGCGTCGATCCTAGGGGCCATACCCCAGGAACACTCTGCCCCCTTGATTTAAAGGGGCGGGGCTGGGTTTATGCCAGCGCCTGAGGCGCCCCCTTGAGGGGGTATGCCGACGCAATTTTTCACCCGCCACCCATGAGCTTTCGGTTTGTGGGTGGTCCTACGTTAATAGGGCCTTGTGCTAACCCGTACAATGGGTTACGCGGTAAATACAATGTAGACCCCGCCATCGTGGTGGGGTTCAGTGGCTTCGGCCCTGGATCTTTACAAATTAATAGCGTCGATCCCAGGGGCTATCCCCCAGGCAATACCTATCCCCCAGGCAATACCTGCCCCCTTGACTTAAAGGGGCAGGGCTGGGTTTATTGCCCAGCGCCTGAGCCCCCTCTTGTGGATAAATGCCGACAGGATCGACGCAATTTTTTCCACTAACCCATAAGCTTCGGCTTGTGGGTGGGCCACATAAAAATGTCCTTGTGTCAAGCCTCATAAGTGGGATGAGAGGCAAATATCTTCCCCCAGGTAATACCTGGCTCTTGATTTAAAGGGGAAGGTCTGGGTTTATTGCCCAGCGCCTGAAGGTGATCCCTTGAGGGGGAATGCCGACGGAATCGACGCAATTTTTTCCACGACCACCCATGAGTTTCGGCTTGTGGTAGCCCACATAAAACGAGACCTTGTGTCCAACCCATACACGTGGGGTAATGAGGTAAATAAAATGTAGATATGGTCAACAGTATTAATAAAGTAAAACAATCTTATTAATATCTGAGGTTTAAATAAAACACAAAATCATGAAGAATGTACGTAAATAACTAAGGGAATTGTGACTTGACTAGTAATATAGTTTCGGTTACAGACAGAAAAAATATACAATCTCCATTATAACAGATGACTTCTCACAGTCCTCGTGACAGTGTCATTATTATTATTTCATTCATTTTTTTTTACAAAAATTTACAATCAGCAGATGAGGTGAATAGAAAGAAGGAAGATGGACGAATGAATACTCATATTCCTGTAACAATGGAATACTGACTGCTTTTCCCTATTACAAAGTATATTTAAAATAAAATTGGTAACAAATTGGTTCCATGGTGATAGTAGGAACCTGCACTAATTTTCTGCGATAGAGCAGAAGAATGGCAGCACCAATAAGATTTTCGAAAATTGTATTCCCTCAAGCAACAAATCATCTGACAATAGTGAAGTATTAATAGTGCTGCTTGTGAAATCGGTTAAAGCAACGATTTCCAAGCAATGATTTCCAAAAAATAAAAAAAATCCTTCCGATATAAGAAAATATATTAGAAATATATTAGAAAAAGATATCGTTACTTGATCCCAAGATGGGGACTATGAAATGAAGTAAATCAGATTTCTGTGCCCCAACAAGATAAATACAGGCACAAATCAACTTAAAAAAAACCCCTTAATATTGTAGGAAAATAGTACAAGGATATCTATTAATTATGGAGATTGGGAGTTTTCCGTCTGTAACCAAAACGACATCACAGCTTACGTCAACAATATTTCTCGATGATTGCCTAAGTTATTAATGAGTATTTGATTTATAGTCAAACTCGTTAATGCATACAAGGTTCCATTCATTCTTCATTTACTGTTGGTAAATACAGCTTTAAACTTAGTACTTTTTTGACACACCATGTATTCTGAAAGAATTAATGAATGGAACGTTATTTTTTTTTCAGAATACAAGGTGTGTCAAAGTGAAAAAGTAAAAAAGATCTCGATATTTTTTGACACAATTTGTATAATAAAAATAACTCTGATTGATAGACCGGACAAACAGACTGACAGATAGATAGATAGATAGATAAATAGATAGATAGATAGATAGATAGATAGAGAGAGAGGAAGGAGAGAGAGAGAGAAGAGAGAGAGAGAGAGAGAGAGAAACAGGATGAGATAGATAGATAGATGATAGATAGATAGATAGACATGTGACAGGGTGTGAAGAAGAAAGAAAGAAAGAACTTTATGAACTAAAGTTAAAAATTTGAGTAAGCAATTTAAAAGATTGTTTTCACTCCCGCCCTTTTTCATTAACAAGAAGTTGACAAAATTTACAAATAGATAAATATCTACGATTTTGTGTAACTTTATGTGTAAAATATTCAAAATGATTATTTAATTAATAATTAATAGTTTTTTTGGGGGCGGGATAGGACTAAGTTTCCATTTAATATTGTTTTCTTTTCTTTTTCTTTTTTTTTTTTAACTCCTTTTATACATTTGATGATTTTCCTTATTTATGATACAAACCCTGTGGCATAGAATTTTTAACGTCCACCACTTCAGGCAATATCTTTCAAAAAATTAGTTTTTACACCACGCGGAGCCTACTTTTTAAGATTTTTATAATAATATTTCTATATAACCAGCAGGAAAAACAAAAAATAAGTAATTATTCGTCCTTTTTCGTCCATTCTATTCGCATGTCTAATCTGAGGATTTCAACAAAGATTATATCAATGTATCCGAACTGAGTCTCTTCTCATAGCAGAGGTGTTGAGAAAATTTATACTATGATAATACTTTTATATATTGTGCTTTGTCCATAGTTTCTCTTTATTTTACTGTTATTATCACACACACACACACACACACACACACACACACATAATATTATAATATATTTACATATATATATATAGAATAGATAATCACCTCTTAGTTGCCTAAAGGCTTTTTCCTGTTTAGTGTAATGACACAAAATTCATACTAAATATATACTTGTTTTAGGATTACGTTACTTTGAAAAAAAAATCTATTTAATTAGTTCTAATTTGTCGTAATTAACTATTAATCAAACACTAACCAATCTCTCACTCACAATTCTGCATATTATCTTTCACCCTATGTTATATAAATATTAGTCTATCTGTGTGAGTAAGGGAGTGGGAGAGTCATTGGATAGTGACATATAACTACTCATTTTATTTGCATGTCAAGATTGGGACAACCCGTAGGTTAATAAAATTTCATGATTCATTTCAATTGTTCCACCCTCTTTAATTGTCACATTCCAAACCCATATTGATAATCGCTATCACCATTTCTTACTACAACCCGAGTTCAAATCTGGTACGTGGTAAATGCATTTCATTTAGCGCTAATACATTGGGAAAGGTATGAATCCTACTCTCCTCCAGCTGTGGGTAAATATTAGGGCAGACTGGGCTCTTTAACCTTGGATAGGCAACCGTCTAGGAGAAGGAAAACCTTGAATTCAAACCTGTTTGAACTCCGCTTAGAAATTGACCTTGTGTCGCATCCTGCCTCGTGCGGAGGTGTTGGTAAATATATATAAGGATCTAAATGAGTCAGACACTATCTAAACGAAGTTTCAGCCGAACGGTTTCTTCGGATCATTCTGACTGAAGGGGTTGTTGCAAAAGTCTTTTATAAGGGGAAGGGGTATTTGAGTGGGTAGAAATTAGCATAAAAGGTTAAAAATTAAAAATTGTTAAAAGGTCATGTTGTAACTATTTTTATTGGCTAAGGAGCCATGCGGACACACACACACACACACACACACACACACACAACAACAACAAATGATAATATAATATATATATATATATAAATAATATATTAATATATATATATTACAGGGGTGTCATCCAGATGTTTGTGCTTTTTGACACACCTTGTCTTCTGAAAAAAATAAGTTCCATTCATTCTCAATTCTCTCTTGGTAAATACAACTTTAAACTTGGTATTTTTAAACACCTTGTATTCTGAAAAAGATTAATGAATGGAACGCTATTTTTTTCAGCATACCAGGACGTTGTCAAGGAGTTTAAAAAATCTCGATACTTTTATGACACACCATATATATATATATATATATATATATATATGGTGTTCATAAATATCGAGATTTTTATATATATATATTATATATATGTTGTGTGTGTGTGTGTGTGTGTGTGTGTGTGTGTAGTGAGTGTGTGTATCATGTTCATTTTTTCTGCGTATCTAGCCATAATTTTATTCATCAAATTGTCATCCTTCAAGAATCTGGCCTGGTAACAAGGTAGACAGTGCTAGCAATGATGAGATAGATTGTATATATATATATAATATATATATATATATAGATAGATAGATAGATAGATAATAGAGAGAGAGAGAGAGAGAGAGAGAGTGAGAGAAGAGTAGAGAGAGATAGAGAGAGAGATAGATAGATAGAGAAGAGAGAGAGAGAGAGAGAGAGGAGAGAGAGAGGGAGAGATCAGTGCCTTCCAAGTGCTTTAATAAATCACTTTAATACTGCTAAAACATGTGACATGGAAGGGCAAACTTGTTGAACTAATTTGATTGTTAGGCGCGCAAAAATTCGCTCTAAGATGGAGATAAAGTTAATCGATTGACCATCAAGAGAGGGAAATCTCTACGGTCCCAGATATTTCCTATTGATGGTGAATCAAACCACTAGCCAGGGCTAATAAAATTGCAAGCAGCCATAGGACTTTCTGGTCTGCATGGTTTGTTGAAATCTGCTGAGAGAGTGGAGAATGAGATAGCAGACAGCAGACAGACAGCCAGACAAGAGGGGGTAGAGATAGATTGACAGACAGGCAGAGAAAGAAGAAGAGGGAGTGGGGAGAAGGGACAGAAAAACTGACTGAGAGAAAAATGGGGAGATTAATAGAGAGCCAGAGAGACTGTGAGAAAGAGGGAGAAAGACAGACATACCGTGAAAGAGAGGGGGAGAGATAGATTGACAGACAGACAGAGGAAGAGAGAGAGGATAGAAAAACAGAGAGACAGAGAGAGAGAGGGGGGAATACGAGAGGGACAGAGAGAGAGAGAGAGAGAGAGAGAGAGAGAGAAGAGGGGAGAAGAAAACAGCCAGAAAAGAGAGAGAGAGAGAGGGGGGAACGGACAGAAAAGGGAGACCGAGAGAGAAAAAGAAACAGAGAGATTAACAGAGAGAGAGAGACAGACAGACAGACAGACAGACGACGAAATGGGAAAGAAGAGTTTGACTTGACATAGAGAGAGGTGAAGAGAGAGGAACAGACATACAGTGAAAGAGATAGATTCACTGACAGGCAGAGAGAGAGAGGGGGGGAGGGCATAAAAACAGAGAGATTAATCTAGCAGAGAGGGAGGAGAGAGAGAGAGAGAGAGAGAGAGAGAGAGAATTAACAGACTGATAGGCATAGAGAGAGAGAGAGAGAGAGAGACAGACAGACAGACAGACAGACAGACAGTGAATGAGAGGGGGGTGAGGCAGTTGAACAACAGGCAGATATAGAGGGGTAAAGGACAGAAAAAACAGAGTGACTGAGAGAAAACAGAGAAATTAACAGATATATATATATATATATATATATATATATATATATTATATATATATATTAACAGACATACAGACATAGAGAGACTGATAGAGATTGACAGAGAAGGAGAGAGAGAGATAGAGAGAGAGAGAAAGAGGGAGGGGAGAGAGGGGTAGGAGGAGAGTAGAGAGACATATCAGAAACATGAACAATGACGGACAGAGGCAGATGGACAAGAGGCAGACAGAGAGTCAGAAATAGAGAGACTGAGATTGCCATTTTCACAAAACGCATGCAGAGATCTCCCCCCTGTGATTTAGTGGGAGGTGTTTTTGTCTTTTACTCTTCAAGATTTTGATACACGTTGGTGTCATTCTAAAAATCTGTTAAACTCCTCTTAAAAATTGCCTTGTGTCACATCTGCCCATGAGAATGTGTTTAGCTAAATTGATTTAACGGTTATGCCATCAAAATTGACAAATATGCGAAGATATTAATCAAAGTTTGTGAGGAACGAGGAACCCACTTCATTATATAAACTGAAATGACTTAATGTACTCCTATGCAGTGAGTATAAATCATTGTCGTAACTTAGACGAATTATTTAATACTAGAAATACCTGTGCATATAGAACACAGTAAGGTCGGTTTAGCACAGTCGGTTCCGTATTCAATACCGGTCCTCGCCAACTCAGCGTATCACAGAGATCTGTGCCGTAAAGTGAGGAGCTGATGGTAGGTGTGGCGCTCCTCACAGACGCCAAAACAATCTCCTTAGTGTAAAGGTGGAGCGCCACTACTACCATCAGCTCCTCACCCTTACCGCATTGCTCTCTGTGCTACTCATATGCTGAATTGGCAACGTCGGTATCGAAAACGAGGAACCGTGTAGTTTCTCAGGCACGCGCTCTACCGACTCAGCTAAACCGGCCCTATTTATACTTGAAATACATGATGTCTGTAAAGTCTCTTTACCTCGTTCTTCAGATATCACTCCCCTGGACTTCTTTCTGTGGAGTTATGCTGAAGATATTGTGTAATATCAAACAAGTGTTGGCGTTTTTTGTAATATAAGGTGCGCGTCAAAAGTCTACTTCTACTTATAGACTCGCCGAGAACCACGTGACCAACCTATTGGCCAATCACTGGCAGTACTCTGCTGCTGTATAATATTTATACAGGCTGTTCGGATCTTAACTACGCACAATTGCTTTGAACCTTCGTGGACGACGGAACATAGGATTATATCACTGGACCTTTGACACTACGTAGGATTCCATAAACTCAGGACATATTCACTTACCGAAGGATTCTATACCACAGGACTGACTTACTTACTTACTTACTTTAGGTCCTTTACAACTGGCCAAGGATGGCAGTCAGAAACTTAACAGCAGTACCCTACAAAACAGCAGCTGTAGAGTCACTTACACATCAATCTCACAAACTACACTAGAAAGTGGGATTCCATAACTCAGGACTTATTCACTTACCAAAGGATTCCATAACCAGGACTTATTCACTTACCAAAGGATTCATAGCTCAGGACTTATTCACTTACCAAAGGATTCCATAGATCAGGACTTATTCACTTACCAAAGGATTCATAGCTCAGGACCTACTTACTTTAAGTCCTTTTAAACTGGCCAAGGATGGCGTTCAAGACTTAACACAAAGATGTGGGTATCAGTGACCTAAAGCAATAGATTACCGATGTCTTGCGATCATTGATGAACATATGTTACAGGGAACATGGCAAGAAATCGAGTACCATATTAATGCGTTTCGTATAACCAATGTGCACATCTAGGCTTTATAAACAAGGCAAATAAACTTTAATATCTCCTCCTCGTTTTGTAGTAATTTCTACATATTGTTCTGTTCATTTGCTTTCGTAATATTTTTTCCAGTTGCAAAGATACTTTCTGGACACCCAGTATATGAGGAAGACTCAGACTAAATTCTTTATTTTAAACTACTCAATCTACAGCGTGGACGAGATAGACCATGTCAGCACACAGGATTGTTTGATTAATTCTCTACTGAAAGATGTGTGAGAGAATGTCAGAACATCAGAGACGTCTATATTTCGACTGTTATTTCCCCAAGAGCAAATCGGAACAAAACTCTTGTAGTCAAAGACTGGCTTTGAGGAAAAAGGTTTTACAGCTATGATGGCAAAATATTCGACTGTGTTATTAATGATCAAGTGAATTATACCACATTTTGATCACAATATTTCAAGCGTACGCAAAAGTCTCCTAATGTGTATGCAGCTCCGAAGGAAATTTGCACACAACTAATTGGTACAGGTAATAACTGACATTATATATATATCTTAATTAAATGGAGATTGATGTGTTTGTCTTCTGTAACCGAAACTAAATACTACTCTAAGTCACATATTCCCTTAGTTATTGACATCACATTCACCATGAATTTATTTTTTATTTAAAACTCAATTATTGATAAATTGTTATACCTTATAAATACTGTTGATCTACATACTAACATGCAGGTTTTATATATTCAACAATAGCGGTTAACAGTGTGAACGAGAAAGCTAATTTGCATATTGATATCAAGAATTTTGATTTTGATAAATATATGCTTAGTATTATTGATTTCTAATTGTTTTGGTTTTCTCTTAATGAATATGAGCAAAAATCTCGGGGATAATCTTAAAGAAATCTATAAACAGATGAAAGAACTGTATATTTTATTAAATACTTCTAATCTAACTAAATAGATAAATTAGGAAAAATGAAAGACGGGAGTGAGGGAAAATGATGGAAGAGTTATATTTAAAGCTGTTCTATTTTTTCGATTATACCCCCTCATTTTATCATTTTCTAAATAGTTTCTAATTTGATATGATATTTATTACATCAAAACCTAAATACTTGCACCCGAAGGGTGCATATATTTGCTGTATTATATAATATATATATATATAATATATATAATATATATTATAATATTCACTAGACAAAACGTGATACCCATTGGATCACCCATTCAGCTCTCAGTAGATATTGGGATTAGGTAGGTACTGCCAAAGATGACGTCAATCTGTATTTTACAAATAAATTTACCCAAACCGCACCCGATTGAAAAAAAAAATCAGAGATTTATACGATTTTAATGACATTTTCATTGTCACTAATTTTGACCCCCTCCTTATATTTGGGGCGAAAAAATATCGGTGGATTTATATAAAGGGAAACTAATTACAGTATAGATAAAAGACAAAAGACTGACAGTGTGAATAGAAAAGAACCAACATTTTTAGATGGTCTTATTTTTCTAGCGTGTTTAGACCAAAAGACAAAGACATTTCATTTAAAAAATTATTAATTCTTCTGTATGAGTGTCTTTATTGTTTTTGTGTTATTGATTTCTAACAAGAATTGTTATAAAGCCTTAAAATCCTAATAATGTTTTTATTCCGTAAATACATAAAAAGGCGGGCAGGTTTGCAATATATTGAGCAACATTGATCGAAAATTATAGTATATAACAGGCACTGCTTTTATTGTTCACTCATTTTCATTTAACATTAATTAAATCGACTATTAAAGGAAATTTTTGTCTAAGTCGAAAAGTAGTAACATAATAGCATCAGTAAACAAAAGCAAAATAATATTAACATGTAATTTATTTTTGATACATTTTAAACTATTATTTTCGGTCAGTTTTATATATATATATATATATATAATATATACACTGATTTGATACAGAAATTTATATATATATATATATATATATATATATATATATATATATATATATATATATATATATATATATAACGATTTGATACAGAATTTATATATATACTGATTTGATACAGAAATGTTAATAGAACCATACTTTATCAAAAAGATCAACTATCAAACATAGAATGAAAAACGGCAGAAAAAAAAAAAAACGAAAGAAAAAAGAGACTTAAGCGCCCTTTTCGTCAGGTGTTTTGTCAAAAGTTAACAAACGGTAAATCGTTTAAAAATGATTATATTTAGTAAAAGGGTAAAATAAATAAGGAAACCGTTACAATTTTGGGATCAGTCTCCAATAGGAACTCTAAATTTCATATTTAACTCGTCACCGGTAAGTTTCGTTTCAAACATTTATAAACAAACAAACTGACTTTTTTTTTGCACTTATATTGTATCTGACAAAAACAACTTTATTGTAGCATTAGTTATATTATTTCAAGCAATTGAATGTAAACAAATAAATACTGGGTTAACATATTAATGCTGTTTTTTTATGTCCGATGTTCTTGAGTTAATATTGCTAGTATCTCTCTGTTTCTGTAGATGTTGGTCCTCATACTCAAGCTTGTGTATTTTCCAAGCTCCCCTAGCGATTGTGGTATGTGGTAATCATTAAAAAGATTCCATCCGTCAACCAAAAATGTGTCTTGCTTATGTTGCCACATGCCACTTCTAAATTTTTCATATAATCATCAATTAAATATTACCCCAAGAATTTCATTTCTGCGAACCCTTTAGAATTAGGCTACTGTGTTGTTCAACTACTTATGACCAGTATTTTCTATAACATAGGATGTTTTTATTGCCTAAGTTTGAAGATTCACTAAATATGATGAGCAGGAGAGACTAGGTAATTGTGATACTTTTTCTGAACAACAACCTTTTATCTAATAAACATATTTTGAAAATAAAAGCGGTTTGCATTTCTCTTCTGATTGATTTAAAAAATATTTTAGTATAAAAACATGACTCGAATTTTTAAAATTTATCGTAGTGTTGAAAATATTCATAAATTCCTGATTAAAAAGTATTTATTTGAAAATAAAGATGCTGCCATTGAATTTCAATTTGATTACATGTACCAACGATTAATTAAAATTAATATTGATCACAATTTTTTTCATCCCAATTTTTTAAAAGTCCGCCCTTTTGTAGCACAAAAGATATAAACCCTCCCTAGCATTATTTTTGGGGATATTGTTGTAAAAGTGACTGAAGTGAAGAGATCTGTTTATTTATTATTTTTCCTTCTTGTTACTCTAATCATGACCTTATTTTACCCAGTTTATATACATTGACTTTTAAAGAACTATTTAACCGGTTGGTAACATTTGATAATGCACCAGACGAAAAGGACCTTTAATCCTTTTTTTCTTTCGTTATTTTTGGCTCTGTTCTCCCTTTTATGATATTATATATAGGCACTTGACTTATGAGTACCTCAACTTACGAATTTCTGAGTTATGAGCTGTCACTTGGGTCGGATTTTTGCTTTGTGGTGTGAGCTAAAATTTTGGTGCGGGGGGAAAGCTTCATAAAAGCTTATATTAATAAGTTTACTAAAATCTTTTAATTCTACAAATATATTGCACCAAATAATGTAACATTTATTAAAAAAACATTTAACATATTTGACAGCACATAGTTCATTACATTCTATTAGGTTTTTATAAACAACTGTTATTTTTCTTATTTAAAAAACATACAAATATGGATGATTTTTTACGGGGAGTGTACTAAAACCGATTAATTCAGTAATTCAATAGGGAAAACTGATTTGATTTGGTAATTGGAATTATGAAGTGGAAGATTAACGAAATCTTAAATATTTACTAGGTAATACATTGGGAAAGGTGTTGCATCTAACAATTGTTCTAAACTAATAATATGAATTTATATAAGCATTATTGTGCGTTTGAAGGAAGAAATCGACAAAAACGGCCACAAATTAAGAAGAAAAAAGTGCTCTTTCACCAAAAACAAATACACGTGACACAATGGATAGCAACGATAGCAAAACTACATGAGTTGCACTTGCTTCCGCACCCACCTATTTCTTCCAGAATCTGGCCCAGCACAACTGCTTGTTTGTAGCTTACAAAGAATGCTCAGGGAAATAGATTTGGCTCCATGAAGAGTGATATTGGAAACTTAAGGTGTAATTTTGAGATCAAAGAAAATCGTGCTACAAAAAGGCACTGAATTGTTAGAGAAGCGGTTGAAATCAGTGTTAACTCTAGAAGGAGACTATGTTGATGTAGAAGTTATCCCCAGAAATCATAGATAAATTACAATACTTCACCGCGCAGTGGAATTCTAACTACCGTCGGTTAGCAGACAAGAACAATGCAGCTGTAACTTTAAATACAGTCCTTGCGTGCTGCTGGATAGCGCAGACTGATGGTTTCAGGTTGAGTAAAGATATGGATAAGTACCGCACTGTTCAGCCATCAGTCTGCACAATGCAGCAGCATGCAAGGACTGTATTTAAGTTACAGTTGTATATTGTTCTTGTCTGCTAACTCGACGGTAGTTAGAATTCCACTGCGACGGTGAGTATTGTATTGTTTCTATGATATCGGGGGGATAACTTCTACATTGATCAATAAAGTCTAATTTTGCCTAAAAGTTGTTGGTTTATTAGATAGGCCCGGGCTTATTGAGTGATGTTTTATGGAATCTATTTTACCCTATAGCGAGTTCGATCTCATAGATTACCTTATACTTGCGACCTTGTAAACCTTCTTTAGTAAACGTTGTGTGGTAAATACTGGATACTGTCAACCACTAATAACGCATTCGATGGTATACTATCTAAAACAAGATCAAGGTTTGGTATTGTGACAATAGAATAACTAGAAGATTTTAGAATTAAGATTCCCTTCATTACATTAATATTTTCCTTTCAATATAAACTCTTAAAACTCTTTTACTGTTTTTAATTGGATATTGAAGACCTCTTCACAATCGTGATTTTCAAAGCACATTACAGATCAAAAGAAAAAGCGGCGTTGACTTTGTTTCAAGAACGAAAAGTAGTATAAATAAGTAATAGAATTAATAATGAAGTTTTCATAGTAATACATCGATGCGTTATTAGTGGTGACAGTATCCAGTATTTACCAACACAACGTTTACTAAGAAGGTTTTACCAAGGTCGCAAAGTATAAGGTCATCTAGTGGAGGATTCGACTCGCTATGGTAAGTAATAGATCCATAAAAATAAGCTCAATAAGTCCGGGCCTATCTAATAACCCAAAACTTTTAGCAAAATTAGACTTTATTGATCAATGTAGAAGTAATCCCCCAGATTCATAGAAACATACAATACTCACACGTCGCAGTGGAATTCTAACTACCGTCGAGTTACAGACAAGAACAATATACACAGCTGTAACTTAAATAACAGTCCTTGCATGCTGCTGGCATTGTGCAGACTGATGGCTGAACAGTGGGTACTTATCCATATCTTTACTCACCTGAAAACCCATCAGTCTGCGCTATGCAGCACGACGCAAGGACTGTATTTAAGTTACGGCTTGCATGTTGTTCTTGTCTGCTAACTCGAAAAGTAGTTAGAATTCCACTGCGAGGTGAGTATCTGATTTGTACTTATGATTTCTGGGGGATAATTCTACATCAACATAGTCTCCTTCTAAGATGTTCAGCTGATTTCAACGCTTCTCTAACAATTCAGTGCTTTTTGTAGCACGAAATTTGTCTTTTGGTCTCAACATACACTTAGTTTCCATATCACTTCTTCATTGGAGCCAATTATTTCCCTGAGCATTCTTTTGAAGTCTACAAACAAGCAGTTGTTGCTGGCCAGATCTGAGAATAGGGTGGGTGCGGAAGCAAGTGCACTCATGTAGTTTTGCCTATCGTTGCTATCCACTTGTGTCACGGTGTATTGTTTTGGTGCAAAGAAGCATTTTTTCTTCTTAATTTGTGGCCGTTTTGTCGATTTCTTCCTTCAAACGCACCAATAATGTATATAATATTCACTATTATTAGTTGTTGGAACAATTGTTAGATGCACACCTTTCCCAATTGTAATTAGCCCTATGTAAAATATTACCGAGATTTTCAGTTTAATTCTTCCACTCTAATTCAATTTTATTCCAAATCAAATCAGTTTTCCCTATTGGAAATTAATTTCTGAATTAATCGGTTTTAGTACACCCCCGTAAAAAATCATCATAATTTGTTATGTTTTTTTAAATAAGAAAAATAACATGTGTTGTATCAAAACCTAATAGAATGTAATGAACTATGTTGCTGTAATATGTAAAATGTTTTTTAATAAAATGTTAGCATTATTTTGGTGCAACATATATTTGTAGAATACAAGATTTTATAAACTTAATTAATATAAGTTTTTATGAAAGTTCCCCGCACCCAAAATTTTAGCTCACACCACAAAGGCAAAAACCACCCAGTGAAGCTCTAATCTCAGAAATTCGTAGTTGAGGTACTCATAAGTCAAGGTGCCTATATATAATATCAAAAAGGGAGTAACAGGAGCCAAAAATAACGAAAGAAAAAAAGGGATTAAAGGGTCCTTTCGTCTGGTGCATATCAATTTACCATCCGGTAAATAGTTCTTTAAAAAGTTCAATGTATATAAACTGGGTAAATAAGGTCATGATTAGAGTAACAAGAAGGAAAAATAATAATAAACAGATTCTTCACTTCAGTCATTTTACAACCAATATCCCAAAATATAATGCTAGGGGAGGGTTTTATCTTTTGTGCCTACAAAAGGGCGGTTTTAAAATTGGGATAAAAAATTGTGATCAATATATTTTAATTACATCGTTGGTACATGTATCAATTTTGAATCAATGGCAGCATCTTTTTTTCAAATAAATACTTTTAATCAGGATTTATGGAATATTTTTCAACACTTACGATAAATTTTAAAATTCGAGTCATGTTTTTATACTAAAATATTTTTTTTAAATCTAATCGAAGAGAAATGCAAACCGCTTTTAATTTTCAAAATATGTTTATTTAGATAAAAGGTTGTTGTTCGAAAAGTATCAGCAATTACCTACGTCTCTCCTGCTCATCTATTTAGTGGAATCTTCAAACTTAGGCAATAAAAACATCCTATGTTATAGAAATTACTGGTCATAAGTAGTTAACAAACACAGTAGCCTAATTTCTAAAGGGTTCGCAGAAATGAATTCTTGGGTAATCTTTAATTGATGATTAATGAAAAATTTAGAAAGTGGCAATGTTGGCAACATAAGCAAGACACATTTTTGGTTGACGGGAATGGAATCTTTTTAATGCTTACCACATACCACAATGCGCTAGGGGAGCTTGGAAAATACAACAAGCTTGAGTATGAAGGACAACATCTACAGAAACAGAGATACTAGCAATAATTAACTCAAGAACATGGACATAAAAAAAACAGCATTTAATTGTTAACTCCAGTATTTATTCGTTTACATGTCAATGGCTTGAAATAATATACTAATGCCTACAATTAAAGTTGTTTTTGTCAGATAAATATAAGTGCAAAAAAAAAGTCAGTTTGTTTGGTTATAATGTTTGAAACGAACCTTACCGGTGACGAGTTAAATATGAAATTTAGAGTTCCTATTGGAGACTTGATCCAAAATGTAACGGTTTCCCTTTATTTATTTTACCCTTTTACTAAATATATCATTTTTTAAAACGATTTACCGTTTGTTAACTTTTGACAAAAACCTGACGAAAAGGGCGCTTAAGTCTCTTTTTTCTTTCGTTTTTTTTTTCGTGCGTTTTCATTCTAATGTTTTTGATAGTTGATCTTTTGATAAAGTATGGTTCTATTACATTTCTGTATCAAATCATGTTATATTAATAAATTTCTGTATCAAATCAGTTAATATAATATTATATATATATATATATTAATATATTTATATTATTATATATATTATATATATATATATAAATTTCTGTATCAATGCAGTTATATATATATATATATATATATAATATATAAACTGACCGAAATAATAGGTTTAAAAGTATCATAAATAAATACATGTGTAATATTAATTTTGCTTTTGTTTTACTGATGCTCTTATGTTACACTTTTCGACTTAGACAAAAATTTGACCTTTATAGTCGATTTTAATTAATGTTAAATGAAATGAGTGAACAAAATAAGCCAGTGCCT
>CM042153.1:8768074-8774112 GCA_023376005.1 Doryteuthis pealeii | reverse complement strand
AATCTATTGCTTTAGGTCACTGAATCCCACATCTTTGTGTTAAGTCTTGAACGCCATCCTTGGCCAGTTAAAAGGGACTTAAAGTAAGTAGGTCCTGAGCTATGGAATCCTTTGGTAAGTGAATAAGTCCTGAGCTTATGGAATCCTTTTGGTAAGTGAATAAGTCCTGGGTTATGGAATCCTTTGGTAAGTGAATAAGTCCTGAGTTATGGAATCCCACTTTCTAGTTAGTTGTTGAGATTGATGGAAAGTGACTCTACAGCTGCTGTTTTGTAGGGTACTGCTGTTAAGTTTCTGACTGCCATCCTTGGCCAGTTGAAAGGACCTAAAGTAAGTAAGTTAGTAAGTCAGTCCTGTGGTATAGAATCCTTCGGTAAGTGAATATGTCCTGAGTTTATGGAATCCTACGTAGTGTCAAAGGTCCAGTGATATAATCCTTTGTTCCGTCGTCCACGAAGGTTCAAAGCAATTGTGCGTAGTTAAGATCCGAACAGCCTGTATAAATATTATAACAGCAGCAGAGACTGCCAGTGATTGGCCAATAGGTTGGTCACGTGGTTCTCGGCGAGTATAAGTAGAAGTAGACTTTTGACGCGCACCTTAATTACAAAAAACGCCAACATTTGTTTGATATTACACAATATTTCAGCATAACTCCACAGAAAGAAGTCAGGGGAGTATATCTGAAGAACGAGGTAAAGAGACTTTACGACACTGTATTTCAATTTAAATAGGGGGTTTAGCTGAGTCGGTAGAGCACGTGCCTGGAGAACTACACGGTTCCTCGTTTCGATACCGCCGTTGCCAATTCAGCATATGAGAGCACAGAACACAATGCGGTAAGGTGGCTGATGGATAGTGGCGCTTCACTTTACACTAAGGAGATTGTTTTGGCGTCTTGAGGAGCGCCCACACCTACCATCAGCTCCTCACTTACGGCACAGATCCCTGTGATACGCTGATGCATGAGGACCGGTATTGAATACGGAACCGACTGTGCTAAACCGACCTTACTGTGTTCTATATGCACAGGTATTTCTAGTATTAAATAATTCGTCTAAGTTACGACAATGATTTATACTCACTGCATAGAGTACATTAGTCATTTCAGTTTATATAATAAGTGGGTTCCTCGTTCCTCACAAACTTTGATTAATATCTTCGCATATTTGTCAATTTTGATGGCATAACCATTAAATCAATTTAGCTAACACATTCTCATGGGCAGGATGTGACACAAGACATTTTTTAAGAGGAGTTTAACAACTTTTAGAATGACACCAACGTGTATCAAAATCTTGAAGAGTAAAAAACAAACACCTCCCACTAAATCACATGGGGGGAGATCTCTGCATGCGTTTTGTGAAAATGGCAATCTCAGTCTCTCTGTTTCTGACTCTCTGTCTGCCTCTGTCCATCTGCCTCTGTCGTCATTGGTTCATGTTTTCTGTATTGTCTCTCTTCCTCTCCTCCTCCCCTCCTCCCCCTCCCTCTTTCTCTCTCTCTATCTCTCTCTCTCCTTCTCTGTCAATCTCTATCAGTCTCTCTATGTCTGTATGTCTGATATATATATAATATATATATATATATATATCTGTTAATTTCTCTGTCTTTCTCAGTCACTCTGTTTTTTCTGTCCTTTACCCCTCTATCTTCTGCCTGTTGTTAATCTGCCCTCACCCCCTCTCATTCACTGTCTGTCTGTCTGTCTGTCTGTCCTCTCTCTCTCTCTCTCTCTATACCTATCAGTCTGTTAATCTCTCTCTCTCTCTTTCTCTCTCTCTCCCTCTCTGTAGCAGTTAATCTCTCTTTTATTTGCCCTTCCCCCCTCTCTCTTCTCTGCCTGTCAGTGAATCTATCTCTTTCACTGTATGTCTGTCCCCTCTCTCTCAATCCCTCTCTTATGTCTATCAGTCAACTTCTTTTCCCGTTCTCTCTGTCTGTCTGTCTGTCTGTCTGTCTGTTCTCTCTCTCTCTCTCTCTCTCTCTCGTTATTCTCTGTGTTTCTTTTTCTCTCTCGCTCGGTCTCTCTTTTCTGTCCATTCCCCCTCTTCTCTCTCTTCTTCTCTCTCTCTCTCTCTCTCTCTCTCCTCTCTTCTCTCTCTCTCTCTCTCTCTCTCTCTCTTGTCCCTCTCGTATTCCCCCCTCTCTCTCCTCTCTCTCTCTCTGTCTCTCTGTTTTTCTATCCTCTCTCTCTTCCTCTGTCTGTCTGTCAATCTATCTCTCCCCCCTCTCTCACGTATGTCTGTCTTTCTCCCTCTTTCTCACAGTCTCTCTGGCTCTCTATTAATCCCATTTTTCTCTCAGTCAGTTTTTCTGTCCCTTCTCCTCCTACCTCTTCTCCCCCCTCCTCTCCCTCTCTCTTTCTCTGCCTGTCTGTCAATCTATCTCTACCCCCTCTTTGTCTGCTCTGTCTGTCTGTCTGTCTATACTCTCTCAGCAGATTTCAACAAACCAATGCAGACCAGAAAGTCCTATGGCTGCTTGGCAATTTTATTAGCCCTGGCTAGTTGTTTGATTCACCATCAATAGGAAATATCTGGTGACCGTAGAGATTTCCCTCTCTTGATGGTCAATCGATTAACTTATCTCCATCTTAGAGCGAATTTTTGGCTCGCCTAACAATCAAATTAGTTCAACAAGTTTGCCCTTCCATGTCACTTTTTAGCAGTATTAAAGTGATTTATTAAAGCACTTGGAAGGCACTGATCTCTCTCTCTCTTCTCTCTCTCTCTCTCTCTCTCTCTCTCTCTATCTATCTATCTATTCTCTCTCTCTATCTATCTATCTCTCTCTCTATCTATCTATTCTCTCTCTCTCTCTCTCTATATATATATATATATATCTATTATATAATATATATTATATATATATTACCAATCTATCTCATTTGCTATCTTCTTCTCTTTGCCTGTTATATACTATAATTTTCGATCAATGTTGCTCAAATATATTGCAAACCTGCCCGCTTTTTATGTATTTACGGAATAAAAACATTATTTAGGATTTTAAGGCTTATAACAATTTCTTGTTAGAAATCAATAACACAAAACAATAAATACACTCATTACAGAAGAATTAATAATTTTTAAATGAAATGTCTTTGTCTTTTTGGTCTAAACACGCAGAAAAATAAGACCATCTAAAAATGTTGTTTTCTTCTATTCACACTGTCAGTCTTTTGTCTTTTTATCTATACTGTAATTAGTTTCCCCTTTATATAATCCCACCGATATTTTTCGCCCCAAATATAAGGAGGGGGTCAAAATTAAGTGACAATGAAAATGTCATTAAAATCGTATAAATCTCTGATTTTTTTTTTTTCAATCGGGTGCGGTTGGGGTAAATTTATTTTGTAAAATACAGATTTGACGTCATCTTTGGCAGTACCTACCTAATCCCAATATCTACTGAGAGCTGAATGGGTGATCCAATGGGTCACGTTTTGTCTAGTGAATATATATATATATATATATATTATATATATATATATATATATATACTAGCAAATATATGCACCCTTCGGGTGCAAGTATTTAGGTTTTGATGTAATAAATATCATATCAAATTAGAAACTATTTAGAAAATGATAAACTGAGGGGGTATAATCGAAAAATAGAACAGCTTTAAATATAACTCTTCCATCATTTTCCCTCACTCCCGTCTTTCATTTTTCCTAATTTATCTATTTAGTTAGATTATGAAGTATTTAATAAAATTACAGTTCTTTCATCTTGTTTATAGATTTCTTTTAAGATTTATCCCCGAGATTTTTGCTCATATTCATTAAGAGAAAACCAAACAATTAGAAATCAATAATACTAAGCATATATTTATCAAAATCAAATTCTTGATATCAATATGCAAATTAGCTTTCTCGTTCACACTGTAAACCGCTATTTTGTTGAATATATAAATATACCTGCATGTTAGTATGTAGATCCAACAGTATTTATAAGGTATAACAATTTTATCAATAATTGAGTTTTAAATAAAAAATAAATTCATGGTGAATGTGATGTCAATAACTAAGGGAATTGTGACTTGAGTAGTGATTTAGTTTCGGTTACAGACAGACAAACACACAATCTCCATTATAATAAGATATATATATAATGTCAGTTATTACCTGTACCAATTAGTTGTGTGCAAATTTCCTTCGGAGCTGCATACACATTAGGAGACTTTTGCGTACGCTTGAAATATTGTGATCAAAATGTGGTATAATTCACTTGATCATTAATAACACAGTCGAATATTTTGCCATCATAGCTGTAAAACCTTTTTCCTCAAAGCCAGTCTTTGACTACAAGAGTTTTGTTTCCGATTTGCTCTTGGGGAAATAACAGTCGAAATATAGACGTCTCTGATGTTCTGACATTCTCTCACACATCTTTCAGTAGAGAATTAATCAACCAATCCTGTGTGCTGACATGGTCTATCTCGTCCACGCTGTAGATTGAGTAGTTTAAAATAAAGAATTTAGTCTGAGTCTTCCTCATATACTGGGTGTCCAGAAAGTATCTTTGCAACTGGAAAAAATATTACGAAAGCAAATGAACAGACAAATATGTAGAAATTACTACAAAACGAGGAGGAGATATTAAAGTTTATTTGCCTTGTTTAATAAAGCCCTAGATGTGCACCATTGGTTATACGAAACGCATTAATATGGTACTCGATTTCTTGCCATGTTCCCTGTAACATATGTTCATCAATGATCGCAAGGACATCGGTAATCTATTGCTTTAGGTCACTGATACCCCACATCTTTGTGTTAAGTCTTTGAACGCCATCCTTGGCCAGTTTAAAAGGACTTAAAGTAAGTAGGTCCTGAGCTATGGAATCCTTTGGTAAGTGAATAAGTCCTGATCTATGGAATCCTTTGGTAAGTGAATAAGTCCTGAGCTATGGAATCCTTTGGTAAGTGAATAAGTCCTGGGTTATGGAATCCTTTGGTAAGTGAATAAGTCCTGAGTTATGGAATCCCACTTTCTAGTGTAGTTTGTGAGATTGATGGTAAGTGACTCTACAGCTGCTGTTTTGTAGGGTACTGCTGTTAAGTTTCTGACTGCCATCCTTGGCCAGTTGTAAAGGACCTAAAGTAAGTAAGTAAGTAAGTCAGTCCTGTGGTATAGAATCCTTCGGTAAGTGAATATGTCCTGAGTTTATGGAATCCTACGTAGTGTCAAAGGTCCAGTGATATAATCCTATGTTCCGTCGTCCACGAAGGTTCAAAGCAATTGTGCGTAGTTAAGATCCGAACAGCCTGTATAAATATTATAACAGCAGCAGAGTACTGCCAGTGATTGGCCAATAGGTTGGTCACGTGGTTCTCGGCGAGTCTATAAGTAGAAGTAGACTTTTGACGCGCACCTTATATTACAAAAAACGCCAACACTTTGTTTGATATTACACAATATCTTCAGCATAACTCCACAGAAAGAAGTCCAGGGGAGTGATATCTGAAGAACGAGGTAAAGAGACTTTACAGACATCATGTATTTCAAGTATAAATAGGGCCGGTTTAGCTGAGTCGGTAGAGCGCGTGCCTGAGAACTACACGGTTCCTGTTTCGATACCGACCGTTGCCAATTCAGCATATGAGTAGCACAGAGAGCAATGCGGTAAGGTGAGGAGCTGATGGTAGTAGTGGCGCTCCACCTTTACACTAAGGAGATTGTTTTGGCGTCTGTGAGGGAGCGCCACACCTACCATCAGCTCCTCACTTTACGGCACAGATCTCTGTGATACGCTGAGTTGGCGAGGACCGGTATTGAATACGGAACCGACTGTGCTAAACCGACCTTACTGTGTTCTATATGCACAGGTATTTCTAGTATTAAATAATTCGTCTAAGTTACGACAATGATTTATACTCACTGCATAGGAGTACATTAAGTCATTTCAGTTTATATAATGAAGTGGGTTCCTCGTTCCTCACAAACTTTGATTAATATCTTCGCATATTTGTCAATTTTGATGGCATAACCGTTAAATCAATTTAGCTAACACATTCTCATGGGCAGGATGTGACA
>CM042153.1:8755574-8763074 GCA_023376005.1 Doryteuthis pealeii | reverse complement strand
TATTAATACTGTTGACCATATCTACATTTATTTACCTCATACCCCACGTGTATGGGTTGGACACAAGGTCTCGTTTTTATGTGGGACTACCCACAAGCCGAAACTCATGGGTGGTCGGTGGAAAAAATTGCGTCGATTCCGTCGGCATTCCCCCTCAAGGGGATCACCTCAGGCGCTGGGCAATAAACCCAGACCTTCCCCTTTAAATCAAGAGCCAGGTATTACCTGGGGGAAGATATTTGCCTCTCATCCCACTTATGAGGGCTTGACACAAGGACATTTTTATGTGGGCCCACCCACAAGCCGAAGCTTATGGGGGTTAGTGGAAAAAATTGCGTCGATCCTGTCGGCATTTATCCACAAGAGGGGGGGCTCAGGCGCTGGGCAATAAACCCAGCCCTGCCCCTTTAAGTCAAGGGGGCAGGTATTGCCTGGGGGATAGGTATTGCCTGGGGGGATAGCCCCCTGGGATCGACGCTATTAATTTGTAAAGATCCAGGGCCGAAGCCACTGAACCCCCACCACGATGGCGGGTCTACATTGTATTTACCGCGTAACCCACTTGTACGGGTTAGACAAGGCCCTATTAACGTAGGACCACCCACAAACCGAAGCTCATGGGTGGCGGGTGAAAAATTGCGTCGGCATACCCCCTCAAGGGGGCGCCTCAGGCGCTGGCCAATAAACCCAGCCCCGCCCCTTTAAATCAAGGGGGCAGGTGTTGCCTGGGGGTATGGCCCCTAGGATCGACGCCGTTAATTATAGCAATCCCCACCCATTGGGCGGGGCTGCATACTAAAAACATGCAATTGTATATATATATATATATATATATATATATATATATATATATATATATATATATATACAATAAAACAGTGTGAACGGGAAGGCTAATTTGTATATTGATATTAAAAATCTGATTTTAATAAATATGTGCTTAATATCAGTGATTTCTAATGGTTATATCTTAATGAATAGAAGCAACAATTTCGGGGATAAAATCTTAAAAGAAATTCATTAACGAGAAGAAACAACTGTAATTTTATTATTTACTTCCCATTTTAACTTGATAGTTAAATTAGGAATATTTAGCAATGAAAGACGGGAGTGATAGATGAGCAAGTTTCAATTGTTTTATTTTTCGATTATACTCCCCTTTGTTTCAAATCTTTTTGTCTGCATGATTTAGTTTTATTAGCCTTTTTAATTTAATATGATACTTTATTACATTAAAACTTAAATACTTGCATCCGTGAGTGCGTATGTATATGCTAGTTTAACTAATTTAGGTTTTATAATGCTCTACTGACTAATATTTGTGCACTTTTCAAATTCATTTATATATATATATATATATATATATATATATTATATATATATATATATATATATAAGTTATCCACAGACACGTGTTTAGACACAACTATCCTTGGGTAGGGTCGAACTCAGACTGACCGCATGATAGTCCGATATCCCCTCGCCCACTGATAGCTGATGCGGGACTGGTGTTTTTAAACTATTAAGTACATATGAATGTATGTAGTTTACGATCACTGAGAGATCAAATTTCCGGAGAAATGATCATTGCTTATTTGCTTAGTAGTGAGAGTTAATTTAAATTACCAATTAGAGAGATCATTACCAAATTTATGGGAGCATATATTAATAAGTCATCCACACACACGTGTTTCGGCATTTCATGCCTCTTCAGTGTGGCTAGACACAACTATCCTTGGGTAGCGTCGAACTCACTGACCGCATGGTAGTCCGATATCTTATCCCCTCGCCCACTGACAGCTGACGCGGGGACTGGTGTTTTAAAACTATTAAGTACATAGGATTTTACGGTCACTGAGAGATCAAATTTCCGGAGAAATGATCATTGATATATATATATATATATATATATATAAATGATCAATGATATATATATATATATATATATATATATATATATATATATATATATATATATATACGGTAGAGCTTTTTGGAAGGGATTTTAACTGACCTTCACCGTATTCAAGGCTCCCTGTTATATACGAATATGAGCGCTCTAAGAGACTGTTACATATATACCTATGTGTGTATTTATCAGTTAAAATTATGCTTCTTCCTGGTAGGTGATGACGTGGTTAAGGAATCGTACTCATGAACAATCAGCAAGGCGTATGTTTCTTGATTATTTTATTCTATCCAATTTTTATTGGTAATGGATTGTGCAACTTGTTTCGACATTAGCGACATCTGTTAGTTCATAAAATCAAAGATAACTTTTCTTTTCCATTTTCACTTCAAGTGAAGCCACAAGCAAATGAAAAAAAATTCTGAATATAAAGAATTTCGCTTTGTTTTTTTAATGAGAAATAATTAGAATTATTTTTTTGAATGGCGACAATAAAATCAACTAATTGCCCGTTACAGACTGATTCTGATGTACAGATCAAATGTAAGAGAAATTCAAAATTGCGCAAGGACTTTAAACAAAATGATTTTCTCTCTCTTCTTATTCTAGAGGTCATCACAATTGGTAGTATGTCAAAATCTTCATTGGTGATTGCGGGTACAGGTTTTTGCATGACAAATTTTGTATGACAAATCTGAAGTGATTTATTTGACAAATGCAGAAAAAAAATTTAAGTGTTTTTAGAAAATGTCTTGTTCTGTAATAAAAAGAAAGAAAAGAAAAACGAAAAGAAAAAAAGTAAAAAGAATTCTGGATGGAATTCTTGAAATTTCTTCAAAATACTTTTTTTTGTCTTCTGTGTTGATTTATGGCATATGTTAGAGTCGAAATAGAAAATAAAATTAAACTATGATTATTTTCAGTGATATAAATCCCATTTCAGTGGAAGACTATTCTGTTCAAATCTCAGATCTGATTTCGTGTCTTACAATTATCCAGCTTTTGAGAAAAGAACACTGACTTTCAAGCAGCACTCCTGAATCTGAAAGTCCGACAGATTTCCCTTCACCAACTGTCGCTGCAACCTTTCAAGACCTTTATTTACTTACACAAAACACACACATACACACATACACACACACACACAAACACACACACACACACACACACACATATATATATATATATATATATATATATATATATATATATATTTATATATAAGATGTGTCAAAAATGTATTGAGATTTTTTTTACTTTTTGACACACAATGTATTCTGAAAATAAACAATATTCTTTTCAGAATAAAATGTGTGACATAAAAGAAACAAGTTTAAATCAGTATTTACCAAGATAAAAATGAAAAACGAATGGAACTTTTTTGTCAAAAAGTACAAAATATCTCTATACTTTTTGGCACACCTTATATATATATGTTTATGTATATATATTGTTGGATTATTTTAGGTATGAGCTGTGTAAATGACCACGACTTTTATTAATAGACTTTTCCAAACAGTAGTGGCTGAATCGGTCCATCAAAAACGTTTAAAAAAGTATTTGATTTATTATTTAAATTCGTTGATAAATTGTCTTAAAATTACTTCAAGACAGGATAAATCCTGAGATCAACAGCTTTGAAGACAGATCCACAGACATGTACTAAAACTGATACTACATCTTTCTACTTAAAGATAGCATCAAACTTTATGCCACACAGGATCCCCACTGTAAAACTTCTTTCAATTACAGCCCTAAAATGGCCACACGAATCGTAACACAAACACACACACACACACACACACACACATATATATATATATATATATAGAGAGAGAGAGAGGGGGAAGGGGAGTTTAATTTGTCGTCTAAATCACGCAAAAATGAAAATAACAATGGCATCTCACTTTATCATATACATTTACCAAAATTACATGAAAGTATCTTGAAATACTATAGATCAAATTCATTCAAAGAAATCGCCATTGCATAGTACCACGGACTCTAAACGAGTTCGGATTCCTTACAGACTTTCCCTACCGTTTCCTCGTTTAAATACCTAAATGCTACCGTTTTCCTAGCCTTGAGTTCTTGTTTAGTGTTGAGGCACAGCTTTGTTGTTCTCGCGCTCAACCACTCCCCCACACATAATAATCAAGAGATTGCAATCTGGGGAGTTACACCGACAGATGGTTTGGTGTGATGCGCAGAAATTCTGTCATAGCAAAGACTGGTTTGTCCTACTTGATGGTTTGGATTGGTTTGATTTGGTTTGGTTTAGTTTGGTTTGTTTTATGGCAAATCAACCTCAGTTGGCCATTCAATGCCGACAAAGATTTGAAACAAATTCATTCTTAATGGATACTCAATCTTTCTTATAAACACATTTTCTATTTAACCCATAGATGGAACCCCAACATGTACCACCACTCCGTGTCAGAGTGGACCTGGGAGCGATGGTGACGAAGGGGTTCTTCATATTCCCCAGACCTCCAGGACTGAAACCTCACCGTATGTCAGAGTTTAACGTCATACCCAGGACATGAAGATCCTCAGCCACCGCCTTTTAGTACCCAGATGATGAATACGGTTGGGGCTTACCATAAAGGCAATAGTGTTGAGATAATCATATAGGTGCTAGGGCTTGGCATAGTCAGCCGATTGATCTCTGAGACCATGTGTGAAGATGAATGATGTCATAACGTCCCCATCGCTAGTGACAACCTCAAACACTATGATGAGGACTTGGTGTTTGTTTTTCATCACAAATTCCGACATTATGTTGCAAACGAGCAAGCCAATAATTCAACTCTGAGTTCAATATCTGATGCTGTCAGAATATTTTTTCATCTGAGAGTTATTTTTTATCAGAACTATCCGAGCGACGTTAGACATTAATAATACGTAATATTCATCAAAATCAAATCTTAAAGATCTATATGAAAATTAGTCTCCTTGTTTACACTGTAAACCACTATTTGATGTGATATAATTATACTCATTAGTATATGAGTATACAAAATGGAATTAAATCCGACAATTTGAGGTAACGTTAAAAGGTAAAACAATAGTATTAATTGTTCTGACAAGTGCCTCTTTCGATTTGATGATGTTTATACACTGTAATCTAAATACAATTATTTTAAAAGATGAAATAAAAACAATAGTAGATGTAATTGTATAAACCATTCGTCTTCTTCAGAGTAGTTATATGGATGAGAAAAGGTAAAAAAAACGGCTCACACGAGAGGTCCAACTAAAGCTCATGTTCTGGAGTGGAATATCCTTTAAAATTTTATTTTGGTTAAAAATAATGCAATTTTTATTTTTAACTCTTAAAGTCTAAAATTCCGATGAGAAAACCTCATCAAAGTTTGAAAAATAATGATATATTAAAAACAATTCAGCTACGAACCTGAATGTAAATAGAATGGCCGCAATACATTCAAGAGTAAAAAGACGCGATCAGTGAATCTTTGGTTAGAGATGTGTTACGTTTGGTTTGTTTTACGGCATATCAACCTCAGTGGGTCATTTAATGCCGATAAAATTTTGAAAAAAATTCATTCTTAATGGATACACAATTTTTTTTTATAAATACATTTTTTTTATTTAACCCATAGATGTGACCCTAACAGGTACTACCACTCCGGGTCAGTGTAGACCAGGGAGCAATAGTGATGAAGGGGTGCTCCACATTTCCCAAACCTCCAGAACTGGAACCTCACTATCAGATAGAGTTTAACGTCATTCCCATGACATATATACCCTCAGTCACCGTCCTCTAGCACCCATATGATAAAAAAGTGTTGGGGCTTGCTATAAGAGCAATAGGGTTGGGGCAATCATATAGGTATTAGGGCTTGACGTGACCAGCCGATTGATCGGAGGGGGCCTCTCCGAACGCATGTCTAGCCTAAGTAAGGTTCTAAGTGGAATGTTGCAGGTCATGGACTGCTCATCCACCAAGACTCCGCCCTTAAGCATCATGGGTCGCCACCCACGGCCAACAGGTGGTCCCATTTGGGGAGAGGTGTTACAATTTCATTTTTGGTTAGAGAGGTGTTACAATTTCATTTTTGGTTAGAGAGGTGTTACAATTTTATTTTTGGTTAGAGAGGTGTTACAATTTTATTTTTGGTTAGAGAGGTGTTACAATTTCAATTTTATTTTTGGTTAGAGAGGTGTTACAATTTCATTCTTGGTTAGAGAGGTGTTACAATTTCATTTTTGGTTAGAGAGGTGTTACAATTTCATTTTTGGCTAGAGAGGTGTTACAATTTCATTTTTAGTTAGAGAAGTGTTACAATTCATTCTTGGTTAGAGAGGTGTTACAATTTTATTTTTGGTTAGAGAGGTGTTACAATTTCATTCTTGGTTAGAGAGGTGTTACAATTTATTTTTGGTTAGAGAGGTGTTACAATTTCATTCTTGAGAGAGGTGTTACAATTTTATTTTTGGTTAGAGAGGTGTTACAATTTCATTCTTGGTTAGAGAGGTGTTACAATTTTATTTTTGGTTAGAGAGGTGTTACAATTTCATTCTTGGTTAGAGAGGTGTTACAATTTTATTTTTGGTTAGAGAGGTGTTACAATTTCATTTTTGGTTAGAGAGGTGTTATAATTTTTATTTTTTGTTACAGAAATGTTTCAATTTTATTTTTGGTTGAGGAAGTGTTGCGATTTTACATTTAGTTATAGAAGTATTGCAATATTTGTATTCATTTATAGATATGTCGTAATTTAATTTTGGTAACAGATGTGTTGCAATTTCTATCTTTCTGTTACAAAAGTGTTTTTTTTTTTGTTGTTAAAGAGGTATTGCAATTTTTTTTGTTTACAAAGGTATTACAATTAAGTAACCAGTATAGGAGAAGGAATACTCTGAATTGAAACCTTTTAAACTCTGCGTAAGAAATTGACCATGTGCTACACCATTCTCATGCGGAGGGTTTATATATATATTTACATGGGGTTAGTAAATATATATATATATATATATATATATATATATATATATATATATTTAATATACCAAACTTGTTGGTAAATCCTCGTGGTGAGAAAAAAAACAGCAAATAGTTTGATTGTAAAAATATACTACCAAACATCAAGCGGGAAGAAAAAAAAATTGTAAAAAAGAAAAGACCAAGATAATCGTACCAACAAAAAATAATTTATTAGCACAATATCTTTGCCAAAAGAAAAACAATTTATATGCATATATATATATAAGATTTATATACATACAAACCCGCCAGGAGACTAAAGCTAATAAGTAAAAAGTGCTCAATACCTAAGTAGAGCAAATAATAAAGATAAATCTAATGAGTCAGACGAACCTACTAAAAGTTTCGCTTAATGCTCTTCAGGGCTAAGATCTTAGCCCTGAATGGCATTAAGCGAAACTTTTAGTAGGTTCGTTTGACACATTAGATTTATCTTTATATATATATATATATACATATATATATATATATATATATACTAACCCCTTATATATATATATGGTTAATAATAAAATTAGTATGCATATAAAGCCAAAACTATTAATAGTAATTAAAGTAGGCAAAGTGGCCTATTGTCAGTTTC
>CM042153.1:8750574-8753074 GCA_023376005.1 Doryteuthis pealeii | reverse complement strand
AAATAGATTTTTTTGAATTACTTTAATTATTAATTTATAGTCAAATTTAACATGATTATTAAACTTAACAATATTTCATGTTGGGTAAAAAAAAAAGTAGTTATATATTTAAATGTGATGGGATCTTATTCAAATGAGCAAACGTTGACTCCCCCCATCGTTTAACTAAAACAAACTAAAACAAACTAAAAGAATACATTGCTGACTAACTCATTGATTTTTGGTAATTTATCTATCTTAAATTAGTGAATCAATCAACTTATTTGGTAAGTAGATAAATTGTCTTTGTTTTTCTTTTCCGAAAAATTAAAATAAATTTAGCTGCGAAATAATTCAAATCAGCTTATTTTGTTTTAAAATCAAGATTTGTGGGTTAAACTTCGCAAATTTTTTATAAGAAGTATATATTAGCGTTGCCGACAAAAACTTAGTAACCTTAACCCCTAAACCGTAACAGAATTCGCAAAAAAAGTTATTTTCACAACTGTCATATATCCCAGATAAGTTTCCGTTTTAATTTTGACTACGATTTGCAAGTTTAACCGATTTAAGATTGTTTTGAGATTAAAAAATGTATGAGATAAATAATACACACACACAAACAATCCAATGTCTTTTTATTGTAACTAGGTTTTTGTCGGTAATGTTAATATATACTTATAAAAAATTATTATGTTTCCTACAGTTTTTAATACAAAACAAATCAA
Organism: Doryteuthis pealeii; assembly: GCA_023376005.1. Taxonomy (NCBI): domain Eukaryota; kingdom Metazoa; phylum Mollusca; class Cephalopoda; order Myopsida; family Loliginidae; genus Doryteuthis; species Doryteuthis pealeii. The sequence goes on along the minus strand of CM042153.1, from coordinate 8,752,367 downwards.
GAGTTTATTAGAAAATAAGTTGTTTAGAATTAAATTGTCAGCTACACATAATTTATTTACTAGAAGAATAGGTAAATGCCTCACGATTTAACTCTTAATATTATTGAAAAAGAAAGTTGGGAAAATCAGAATTACAATGTTAGAAATTATTTATAATAAAATTTTAACTGAACGGTAATATCTGCTTTCTGGATATAAATGGGAGAATTATTTGTTTCCAAATAAAATAATAAATTTCTTCAAACACTGTTTATTTGAGTTTTCTTTTACAGAGTATAAATATACATGCGTCACGGATTCGAACCTATTAACTTATGGACCCAGAACACAAGCAAAATATTTTTTTATACAATATTTTCTTTGATTAAATAAATACGATTTTGCTGTACATTAAAGAAAAGTATTTATTTTACATTTTATAAATTTTTAAAAATCCCTGAAAAATAAAATAAAAATGTAGACAATAGGAACTTTTAATATAAAATTCTTTTGAAAATAATCTAACAATTAAAAACAACAACAAAAAGAAAAAAGATACATATTTTTTCTTATTTACGAGATTTAAGTTTCAATGTTTAAGATGCCCTATTTCCAAAACCGATTCATTAGTGAATTATCTTTTTTTTACATATGTTTCATCATTAAATTGTCTTTCGAAAAATGTAAAATTTATTTATGTACAAAAAAAAAAAAATTAAAAAAATCTTGGTACGGGGGATCAACGCGCGAAACATATTGGTGCATATCGCATTAATGCGTTCTGGCCCCTTGCCCTAAAAAACGCTACATGATGCCTTCTGAAAATTCGAACCGTGCTATTTATGAACTTCCTACCTGGGAAAAGAAGAACAATTTCCTCATAAATTCCTACAATAAAATAAATTGAACCCTCATTTTATGTCTGTGTTTTTGCAATAAATGTTTTATTTTTCTTGCACCCATTATTTTACAATACTAAATATATTTTCTTGGAGATATGTTAGCACCATATATATTTATAATATGCCTAGACTACATAAGTAAACATCATTAGATGTTATAAATAATTATTTTTTAAAAGGCAAGAAGCAGGCAATATTCTGCACCGAATGCAGCATGGAACATCACCCTCTATGTGAACTCCGATAAAACCAAGTTCATGTGTTTTTAAAATTAAGGAGGCATCTCCACGTTCGATGATAAACCCTGGAAATTGGTGTTACAATTAACGTACCGAGGTAGTAATATCTTATCTAAAGAAAGCCATGTTAATCAATGCATAGTGAAAGGCGTGGTCTTCCATGGACTATCAGTCATATAGAAATCTGATCTCATTGACAATTTAAGCAACAATTCTTCACAACCATAGCTGTATCATTGCTACTGTACAACTGTACCACTTGGACACTAACATAGCACCTAGAGAATAAGCTACATGGGAACTGCACAAGAATGCAGTATGTAATTTCAAAAAAGTTGTGGAAGCAAAACCCCATGGGAAAGCAGCTGTATGGCCACTTGCCACTTATCACACAAACAATCTGAGTAAAATGCTGGACACTGCTGGAGAATCAAGGACAAACTCATGATGTTTTTGTATGGAAACCAGCAGACAGGCACGCCAGTGTGGACCGTTGAGCAAAGATGTACATTGACCAATTCTGTGCAGATATTGGATGCTGTGAAGAGGACCTCTTGAGAAGAATGATTGATAGGGTAGGGTTGGCTAGAGATTGTCATGGATATCCATGATTAAAATCCTACTTACCTTTAATTACAAATTAACTAACCAAGTGACCCTTCTCTTGTTCTTC
>CM042153.1:8738074-8743074 GCA_023376005.1 Doryteuthis pealeii | reverse complement strand
ATGTATAGGCTCAGTAGTACAAAACATAGGGTCGTCTACTATACTTTTTAAAACAAGTTTTAATAAATACATGCCTGGTATTATTGATTTATATATATTTTGTTTTATCTTAATGTATATTTAAAGTTATCTAACGTATCGAATTTTACGAGAAGATTTTTCAGAAACAAAATATTATTATATAAACTTATAATTTTAATGTAGTTATTTAAACTTTTTTTTTTTACTTAAATTTCTCTCCGGGTTGTATTAATAATAGAGATTCGGTCTCTACTTGTCTGTAGCCGAGACTACGTCACTGGTTACGTCAGATCCATTTCAGAAATTAAGTGAGTTTATCAATGATTATTTAATTCGTAGTCAGTATCATTACTACATAAAAATAATAAAATTACATGAAAAAGTAATTGTCAAATTTTCACCAAAATTTCGATACTTATTCAACTTTAGATGAATTTATGTTTATAAAAATGTTTTATAATGTTTTATAAAATACGAACAAAATATACTTTACTCGTACGATTTTTATAGATTTCTCTAATCATAAGAATCTAAATAATTGAATCAGAATTTTTTAGAAACGTTTTAAAACAAAATAAATATCTCAGTGGAGTTGAAGGAATATGATGCTTTTAAAGTAAATAAGTAATTTAAAAAAAACATAACGTTTTATTTTATCTGTTTCATTTTCCCACCCCACTCAGTCAAATATTACAAAATCTATTTTTACACCGCCCGGAGGACGTTTTTTTTTTTTTTTTTTACTCCTATATGTCTACCGGTCTAAGAGAAGGAAAACTCTGTAAATCAGATCTCGATAAGAATGTGGTCCGCCGCTTGGCAATTCTTGAGTAGACCCCCCCCCTTCACACACACACACACGTGACCAGCCCACGTGATATAATGTTTCTTTCTTTATTCTAGTTTGCATCAGTCTACTACAATGATATACAAGTTTAGATGAGTACTATAATATATAATTGGTTGATTTTAAAGGCATGATAACTTGTCTAGGGTTATTATACGTGTGGGATTATTTTGTTGTATATAAGGCGGGTTGTAATCAACCAATTAAACTTATAGATTAAGCGAGATCACGTGGTTTAAACCCCAGCCAATTAACAGCCCGAATACGTGGTTAGTTAACTACATAATCACTGATATTGACAGCCGTTTATTTGCACCTTATTCGACATTGTCGAACGGGCCTACAATCAAAGGATCTTACGCAATATTAAGGAACACCAAGGAGCAACCAAAGGATCATCCCCAACATTAAGGGACACCAAGGAGCAACCAAGGGTTTATTCACTAAGGATTGCATTCTGCTTCACACAAGGGATCTCCGCTGGACAATACTCTTGCTGGAAGCCTAAGGATGGTTACAAAAATCGTAACAATATGTCTAAAGGTTAGGAAGTTGTGTACATTGTATGTGTATATTTACATTCTGTGTTGGTGCATGGTGTAATCATTAGAGTCGTAGGATATGAACTTGTCGACCCGCGTTCAAATCCTGGACGAGATTGTTTGCATTTCACATAGCACTAATATCCTTAGAAAAGGTGTGCATTCAACTACTCTCCCTCTAGCTATGGGTAAAAAGCAGGGCAAACGTTGGTCTTTAACGTTGGCTAATTTCCACCAACCACGGCTAACAAGACTTTTATATACCATGGACTTCTCAGCCACTATAATTCCGTCCTTAAGCATGACGGGTCGCCACCCAAAGCCAAAAAGAGGTTTGTATATCATGGACTTTTCAGCCACCATAATTCCGTCCTTAAGCATCACAGGTCGCAACCCACGGCCAACAAGAGTTTTGTATATCATTGACTTCTCAGCCACCATAATTCCGTCCTTAAGCATCACGGGTCGCCACCCACGGCCAACAAGAGTTTTGTATATCATTGACTTCTCAGCCACCATAATTCCGTCCTTAAGCATCATGGGTCGCCGCCCACGGCCAACAAGAGTTTTGTATATCATGGACTTCTCAGCCTCCATAATTTCCGTCCTTAAGCATCACGGGTCACCAGCCACGGCCAACAACAGTTTTGTATATCATGGACTTCTCAGCCCCATAATTCCGTCCTTAAGCATCACGGGTCGCCAACAAAGTTTTGTATATCATGGACTTCTCAGCCCCATAATTCCGTCCTTAAGCATCACGGGTCGCCACCCATGTCCAACAAGAGTTTTGTATATCATGGACTTCTCAGCCACCATAATTCCGTCCTTAAGCATCACAGGTCGCCACCTACGGCCAACAACAGTTTTGTATATTATGGACTTCTCAGCCACCATAATTCCGTCCTTAAGCATCATGGGTCGCCACCCACGGCCAACAAGAGTTTTGTATATCACGGACTTCTCAGCCACCATAATTCCGTCCTTAAGCATCACGGGTCGCCACCCATGGCCAACAAGAGGCACCATTATTGGTATTTTACCTCTTTGTAAAGGTGCAGTCAGTGTTATCTTCTGCCCCAGCTGACAGGGCGGAGCGGGAGGCGGGATTAAAATGTAATGTTATATTGAATGCTAATCGAAGCAATTTATTTCCCAGGGGGAAACTCGCCGCTAACCAGAAATCATTTAAACAATAATGAAGATTCTTTAGGATTCCTCTTACTGATAACACTTTTAATTTTCTGTTCATGACAGAAAACTCAATCATTTAAGCAAGTTGCATAATTCAGGATTCTTCCCTGACAAAAGTCTGTATTCATACGGAACTCCGACTATTAACTATTTTTATCGAAAGTCAAAATTGTAACTCAATCGATTTTTTCTACTTCTCCGTTAAGTCGACCCCTGTTCAAAAACATATACTACTACTACTACTTCTAATAATAATAATAATAATAATAATAATCTTATTATAATGGAGATTGTGTGTTTTTCTGTCTGTAACCGAAACTAAATCACTATTCAAGTCATAATTCCGTTAGTTATTGACGTCACATTTACCATGAATTTATTTTTATTTAAACCTCAATTATTGATAAAATTGTTATACCTTAATACTGTTGACCATATCTACCTGATATTTTCCACGTACCCCACTTGTACGGGTCAGGCACAGAGGCCCTATTTATGTGGGACTACCCACAAGCCGAGACTCATGGGGTGGCGGGTGAAAAATTGCGTCGATCCCGTCGGCATTCCCCCTCAAGGGGGGCGCCTCAGGCACTGGGCAATAAACCCAGCCCTGTACCCTTTAAATCAAGGGGGCAGGTGTTGTCTGGGGGGATGGCCCCCTAGGATCGACGCTGTTAATTATAGCAATGGTCCAGAGGCCGAAGCCACTGTTGACCATATCTACCTACTAATAGCATGTAATTGTATTTATATATACAACAAAATAGCGGTTTACTGTGTGAACGAGAAGGCTAATTAGCATATTGATATTTAAAATTTGATTTTAATAAATATATGCTTAGTATTATTGATTTCTAATTGTTTGGTTTTCTCTTAACGAATCTGAGCAAAGATCTCGGGGATACATCTTAAAAGAAATCCATAAACAAGACGAAAGAACTGTAATTTTATTAAATACTTCATAATCTAACTAAATAGATAAATTAGGAAAAATGAAAGACGGGAGTGAAAGAAAATGATAGAAGAGTTAAATCTAAAGCTGTTCTATTTTTCGATTATACCCCCTAAGTTTATCATTTTCTAAATAGTTTATAATTTGATACAATATTTTATAACATCAAAACCTAAATACTTGCCCCCGAAGGGTGCATATATTTTCTAGTAATAATAATAATGTAAAGATTGATAAGACACAACAAACAGCAAATGTAGAGTGTATGCTGACTGAGATGAGACCATAAACCATTTATCAAGTGAATGCAGCAAACTAGCCCAATGAGAATTCAAAGCAAGGCACAACTGGGTTGGAAAGGTGATCCACTGGGAATTATGTATATATATATATATATATATATATATATATATATATATATATATATATTGTTATAGGTGATATACCCTATATACTAATGGAATGCGCCAACTGTTACTATAAGTAATAGGGACAATTATGGCTTGAAGAGTAAGCCAATGCGAGTCAGCTCATAACTCTATTGTCGGACGTAATTCCCACTTCTTTGTACAGTAATTGTCTACTCTTTTGTTAATACATTTTCCTGCACATATATATATAGTCAGTGTTATCTTCTGCCCCAGCTGACAGGGCGGAGCGGGAGGCGAGTTTCCCCATACTTATATATATATATATATTCCTACATATATATATATATATATATATATATATATATATATATATATACTGACCATGCAAGAATATAGTATATGCAAAAACCAGAATCTGTTCTTGAGAATGAAACGCATAAAATTATCTAGAACACTGAGATAATGACGGATCGCCATATCCCAGCTAGAAGACCAGATCTTATATTGATTAACATAAAAAGGGAACTTGTCAACTGGTGGATTTTGTAGTTCTAGCAGATCACAGGATGAAGATGAAAGAAAACGAAAATATAGACAAATACCTAGATCTCGCTAGAGAATTGAAAAAACTGTGGAATATGAGGGTGAAAGTGATACCAATAGTAGTTGTGACACTGGGAACTGTTGCCAAAAGCTTAGAAAAAAGACTAGAGGAACTGGAAAACTGAGGAAGAATTGAGATCATCCAGACAACAGCATTGTTGAAATCAGCTGGAATACTCAGGAGAGTTCTGGAGACATGAAGAGACTTGTTGTCTCTCAAACACCAGTGAAAGACCATCAGCTAATGCTAGTATGCAAAACTACTATTTCTACTACTACTGCTACTGCTACTACTACTACTACTACTACTACTACTACTAATAATAATAATAATAATAATAATAATAATAATAATAATAATAATAAACACCTAATGGATTTGGATGGTATCAAAATTTTAATCAAGAATGAAAAAGAATTCGAATCTCAAATACAAACAATAAAAATCGTCAAATCAAAGTTTTGAAATA
>CM042153.1:8718074-8733074 GCA_023376005.1 Doryteuthis pealeii | reverse complement strand
TATTTGACTGCTGGTCTGGGACTAATAACAGCTGGTATTCCGTCCCTCAAGATTTTTGTGGCAAAGCAAGAAACAAGTTGTTTATGAAAAATATGACAGACGTTTGTCTTTTGTTTTTTGTTTTTTGTTTTTTGGGTTTTTTTTTTATAGATTTGATGAAAAGCTTGGATTAATGGCCATTACGAGGTATCAGTAAAATCCAAATACGTAAAATTGAAATATTTCTCTTTCAAAATGTTCATATATGCATGTATTACTTGAAGCTATAATTGTTTAATTTGAGCTTCCAATTATTAGTTAAACCACACCACAACCCTGTTGACAGGTCTTAGGATATGATGATTGTATCCACAGCAGAGGGGGAAGACCCCTATCCAATAGCATGTCAGGAATACTTATTGCCATATAACTAAATTATGTGTACTAGCAAATATATGCACCCTCCGGGTGCAAGTATTTAAGTTTTAATGTAATAAAATATTGTATTAAATTAGAAAGGCTAATGAAACTAAATAAGAATACAGATAAAAAGATTTGAAATAGAGGGAGTATAATAAAAAATGGAACAACTGAAACTTACTCTTCCATCACTCTCGTCTTTCATTGTTATTTTTTCTAATGTAAGTATTTAGTTAAACGAGGAAGTAAAGAATAAAATGACAGTTATTTTATCTTGTTAATGGATTTCATTTAAGATTCATTGAATATATTTTTGCTTATATTCATTAAAATAAAACCAAACAGTTAGAAATCAATAATACTAAGCACATATTTATTAAATTCGATTTTTTAATATTAACATGCAAATTAGCCTTCCCGTTCACACTGTAAACCGCTATTTTGTTGTATATATAAATATAATTGCATGTTGTCAGTATGTAGACATAGTTAACAGTATTAATAATGTAAGACAATTTTATTAATAATTGAGGTTTAGATAAAAATAAAATCATGGAGAATGTGATGTCAATAACTAAGAGAATTGTGACTTGAGTAGGAATATAGTTTTGGTTACAGACAGAAAAACACACAATCTCCATTATAATAAGATTAAGAAAAAGTACTTGAAGGTATAATTGTTTACTAAGTATTATTATTATTAGTTATATGAAACCATACCACCACCCTGGTGACAGGACTTAGGATATGATGATTATATCCACTGCAGAGGGGGAAGACCCCTATCCAATAGCATGTCAGGAATACTTATAGCCATATAACTACATTATCTGTATTAAGAAAAAGTACTTGAAGGTATAATTGTTTATTAAGGATTATTATTAGTAACTTGAAACTATAACAGTGTGAAAACAAATAACTACCAATAGATATAAATAATTATTTGAAACCAAGTAGTCAGCTCAGTCGGCCCTACTATTTTCCCATAGCTTGAGGAGAATAGTTAGATACATACATTTCCCAATATATATATATATATAATATATTATATATATATATATATATACCAACCCCTCCGCACGAACAGGATGCGACACAAGGTCAATTTCTTAAGCGGGGTTAACAGAGTTTTCCTTCTCCTAGACAGGTTGCCTAACCAAGGTTAAAGAGCCCAGTCTGCCCTACTATCTACCCATAGCTGGTGGGAGAGTAGGATTCATACCTTTCCCAAGGGTATTAGCGCTAAGTGAAATGCAATTACCACGTCCAGGATTTGAACTCGGGGTGATGAGTCCATTTCCCATAACTTTACCCATTACACCACACACTTCCGAAAATGTGTATATATGAAAAAAGTAAAGTCATCAGAGAAGCCTATTCTGATTATTAGCCTATTCTGGGTATCAACCTGACAATGAGGGAGTCTATTCTCTTTTCACAAGCGGCAGACGTCAGAGGTGGGTGCTACAACTTCCCTCAGCTCCCATCTTGACCTCACAAATTTACGCTGTGCTATTCATGAGTGGGAGAGGGTCGTGATACGAACTGGGAACCTTGTGGTTCCTTGGTTGATACTCTACCAACTGAGCTGAACCGTTTGTGGACAAATTTTAATTTTAGTTGATTTTAATCTCAGTTCAAATCGTTAGTTTTTGTCCATGAATAGAAATCTACTGATATTATCTTGATTTTTATATTAGTTATGTCTATTATTGTATGATAACTCATTTGAGATATGTTGTTTCTAATATCCTGGTATGTCAGAAAGCAACTATGACTTATGTAATTGAAGCACGAATAGCGTTATGTTTATCGTCTTAGGAAAGATAATCGACGAGTGGTGTTCAAGTCCTGGACTAGGCTGTCTGCGTTTCACTTTTTTTAAAATGCTACAGTAGAAAGTTTGTTTCCTATTGGTACTGAGATTTGTTTTCAATTCTCCAAAACAACTCAAAGTTGGAAATTCAGATTGTTTTTCTTTCTCCTAGATCGGTTGGCCTTGTTAAGTATCTGGCCGGCATCCTTAGTTCCAGATGTAGTAAGTAAGTAAGCAAGCCAATAAGAATCCGGTGTTATAGTATTCTTTGTAAGTCCGACGTCCAAGAGAATCCAAGTGTCAATGACATAAGTTTAGAATGGGGCCTCTATTAATACAGCAGAAGCAGCAGCAGCAGTGCCAGTGATTGGACAATAGGAATGCCTTCGGTGGTCACGTGGTAGTCAACGGGTCTATATTTAGGAGTAGGTATCTACCACACGCCTTATATCAAAAATAAATCCAACAGGCCTACCAAAATTATGTCTCGATTTCCCAATCAAAACTCGAAAGTGTGTTCTTCGGCATAGTTCATATGTTATCTGTAGGTAATTCCATGTCAAATCATCCAGGCCATGTCACCAAACCCGTCAATTTATCTGAAAGTTTGTCCACGTGTGGATAATGTTAAAGTAAAACAATCCCCAACATTTGAGCTTCCAATTCCAAATATTCAACAGCTGAACGGAAACACTCAAAACATAAAAGGAAAAAAAATAACTGATCTTGAAGCTTCGCTTCTGAGCAAAAACCAAACTATATATTTGGTACGAATAATGTTCAATATATGTAAAAGTAAAGTAAAGTCGACGGGGCAGCCTAAAGTCGATATCAGCCAGTCAGCGAGGGAGTCTATCCCCTTTTCAATAGCGCTAGACCAAGGAGATTGTTTTTTAGCATCTGAGGTGGAGCGCCACACCTACCATCAGCTCCTTACTTTAATGATAATTTAAAAGAGAATGTGTCATATACACAGTGTCAAATCGAGATTTTTTCACTTATTGATCTTATGAAAAAATCAGAAATCATTAATAACTTTAAAATGGTTGGCTAGGTTGATAGCATGTCTGAATTTCTCAGGTCAAAAAAGTTTTATAAACCAACCTTTAGTTGTGGGGAAGCTATAGAACTCATTTTACAGACAAAAATAGATTTCAAAGGGTAGCCATATTTGCGCCTCCCTTCATTCTACCCAACACTAAGGGACACCGGGGAACTATCAAAGGATTATTCACTAAGGATCAGCTTCTGTTTAACACAAGGGATCCCCACTGTAAAGTGCTTCCACTTAAAGCCTAAAAAATTGCCACAAAAATTAGATCACATATAAAAGATGTACAAGGCAGGGTTAGATCTCATATATAAGATCTTATTATATGGACAAGGCTGTTTGAATTTCACATAGCGCTAATAATCTTGGGAAAGGTATGAATCCAACTATACTCCCTCCATCTATGGGTAAATTGTAGGACAGGCTGGGCTCCTCAACCTTGGTATGGCAAGCTCTAGGAAAAGGAAAACTCTAAATTCAAACCTGTTAAACCCCGATTAAAAATAGACATTGTGTCACATCCTGCTCGTGCGGAGGTTGGTAAATACATAGTACTGGTATAATATTTACCTTGAAATTAAAAATCAAGTGTACTAATATACTATAAATACATTATTATATTTTGTGAGATGAGCATGTTTTTTACGGTTATTATCAGAGTAAATTTAATACACAAGATTCCGTGCGTTTCACTTAGGGAAAGGTATAAATCTTTCTCTTCTTCGGAGATAGATTTGCCTATCGAAGTTTCTGTAGTTATTTCTTTTAGGAATGAATTCAAATTATATGATAATTCCATATTTTCCCTCAATATTGGGTTATTCTATAACATTTTCTTCCGCATTGCTTGGAAAATAACATTAATTTAAATGATTTTAACTAGTTTGTTTGGGGTATATTTTATAAAGCCAGAATTTTCAGCTATTACAGAAAAATGTTTTGATTCTTATCTGTTATTAGTACATTTCCTGCAAAATAAAAAGTAAGCGAACACCTTCCCGTGATCATTCGTTAATCATTACCAAGAGGAGTAATAATATAAGACGATCAATGTATATATAGGCTATATCTAATGTCCTTGTATATTTAAGAACCTTGTATAGTGTGATATTTAGGTCTCACTAGGTATATTCACACTTATTTACACATATTCACTTATTCACACATATTCACACTTATATAACACACACACATATTCACACTTATATAACACACACACACTTATTCACACATAATAAAATCAATGAATATATATATATATGCTATATCTAAGGTCATTGTATATTTAAGAGCCTTGTATAGCGTGATATATAGGTTTCACTAGGTATACCTTCTTTTTTGCCTTCCGCCAAACTAAGTTCACTTTAGTAAATTATAACGCTAGGTACACTGCTTTGTAGAGATTATTATTGGTTACCTTCGTTTTCGTTGGGTATTCCAAACTTCAGACCTTGTAGAAAACTAATTGAAAATTGAAGATTCCATTGGATAGAAATTGTCAGTAACCAGATATTGACCAAGCTACTTTAACTCATATATATATATATATATAATATATTTTTGAAGGCGTAATAATGCACATTTATGTTTAAAAAACATATTTATTTCTTTTTTTTTTTTTTTTCCTTTTATGAGTCCTAAATATTTTCAAGCTAATGCTCATCATCAGAGGATTGAAAGATTTTTTTCATAATTTTCATCTGTATTTGATAAATTCAACTGTGATGTTGGTCCGTTGAATGCCTGATCGTAACTGCGAAAAGTTTTTTTTTTTTTTTTTTTTTTTCCGGCGAAGATGTAGTTACGCTCGGTAAACTCCGTAAAAAATTGGTGCGGTGATCGTGTTTCGCGGATGTTTTGAAAATTATTTCATATATATTTTTTCTTTTTTTTATAATACTATAAAATAATGAGGCCCTGGTCCGAGCGTAACTACATCTTCGCCGGAAAAAAAACCCAAAAAAACAAACTTTTCGCAGTTACGATCAGGCATTCAACGGACCAACATCACAGTTGAATTTATCAAATACAGATGAAAATTATGAAAAATCTTTCAATCCTCTGATGATGAGCATTAGCTTGAAAATATTTAGGACTCATAAAAGGAAAAAAAAAAAAAAAAAAAAATAAATATTTTTTTTAAACATAAATGTGCATTATTACGCCTTCAAAAATATATTATTACATTTAATTAATGCTTCGAACTCACTATAAAATGATGATATAAAAATCTTTATTTCAGTGTCCTGAGCAGGGCCTCATTATTTTATAGTATTATAAAAAAAATTAAAAAAAATTTATATATGAAATAATTTTCAAAACATCCCGCGAAACACGATCACCGCACCGATTTTTTTACGGAGTTTACCGAGCGTAACTACATCTTCGCCGGAAAAAAAAAACAAAAAAAAACAACTTTTCGCAGTTACGATCAGGCATTCAACGGACCAACATCACAGTTTGAATTTATCAAATACAGATGAAAATTATGAAAAAAAATCTTTCATCCTCTGATGATGAGCATTAAGCTTGAAAATATTTAGGACTTATAAAAGGAAAAAAAAAAAAAAAAAAAGAAATAAGTTTTTTAAACATAAATGTGCATTATTACGCCTTCAAAAATATATTATTACATTTTAATTAATGCTTCGAACTCACTATAAAAATGATGATATAAAAAATCTTTATATATATATATATATATATATATATATATATATATATGTACATTTCGGCCTATTAGGCCTCATATTCCTGTATATATATATATATATATATATATATATAATTAATATTAATCCTAATGAGTCAGATATACTAACTAATAATTTCGCTTACTAGCTCATCAGGGCAAGAATCTGAAATGCCTTGATGAGCAAGTAAGCGAAAACTATTAGTTTGTATATCTGACACATTAGGATTAATATTGCTATTTCTTAGGTATCGAGTATTCTTTACATTTTAGTTTAGACAAACCCAGCGGCATATATATATATATATATATATATATATATATATATATATATATATGTATATATATATATATATATTTCTTTTAGGCAAGTGATATAGTGCTAATCAATTACTTTCGGTTTGTGTGACTCTTTTGGTGCTTTCTTTGTTTTCTTTTTTTCTTTTTTTTCTTTTTTTTTTTCTCAGGCGGTTGTTTAAATATATTTTTACTAACAAATTATTTGCTGTTTTTTTTTTTGTTTACCACAAGAGTTTACAATAGGATTAGTATATATATATATATATATATATAATATATATATATATATATATATTATATAATATCACTAAGTTCACGTTAGAAAATCATAACGCTGGGTGCTCTGCTTAGTAAAGATCATTAGTAGTGATAAAGGGTTAGGTTTAAAGTTCCGTGATGGATCCCGATTACGACAAGAAGGTCCCCCAGTTCGAAAAGAAGATTCCCGAGTCCGAAAAGAAGGTTCCCGAGTCCAAAAAGAAGGTTCCCAAGAAATACTTGAAGAAGGCCGAAGGGCATATCGGCCGAAACGTTGTACAAATAACAATGAAGATGGGGACAATAGTCCGAATAACGCAGATAATACTAATCATCAAGCCTTATCTCAAACATTCAGAGAAATACTACGATTGATGTTGACATCTACTATTCGTGTTGTTTTGAGTATGCACTCGTAACGTAACGGTTATTGTCGTAGGAATCGGGCTCGAATTCAAATCCTGAACGAGACGGTTTGCATTTCCCATAGTGCTAGTGATGGATCAGCTATGAGTAAATAGTAGGGTAGACGGTACTCTTTAACTTCCAGACCTTGTAGAAAAATAATTGAAGATTAGGAAATTACTACATATCATATCTTGCAAGTTTCACAAGGTTAAATGATATGGCAATCGCATATCGATGGTGTACCATAATGATCAGCATCAGTAGACATGTTAACGTAAAGCAATCCGTGATCGTTGTGTCAATCACTTGTCTAATAATTACTTAATAACATTTTTAGTTGGAGATAGAGTTGGTACTTAGGAAAATGAAATCGATTTGTTTTGATAATTCTTGGCATTAAAAAAAATGTATTCTCATTCTTTTCGCTTGGATGCCGTTCTTCAAAAGAGATGGAAAAAATCAGAAGAGGGAGAAATAGCAAGAAGAATCCACAGAGAGAGAGAGAGAGAGGGAGAGAGAGAGAGAGAGAAGGTTGAGAGAGAGAAAGTGATTGTATAAGAGAGGGTGAGAAAGAAAAAAATGATATGTGTTGAGAGAGAGAGAGAGAGAGAGAGAGATTGTATGAGAGAGGGTGAGAAAGGAAAAAATTATATGTGTTTGAAAGTGAGAGAGAGAGAGAGAGAGAGAGGAGAAGAGAGAGAGAGAGAGAGAGAGAGAGAGAGAGATTGTATTTCAATAATAATGTGACGAAAAATATTTGCATCGATTTTATTTGTGAAACGTAGAAAAAAGCTGTCGAAGAAGAATCGATATATATATATTATTATATATATATATATATATATATATACCTTTCCAGCGAATATATATATATATATATATATATTATATATATATATATATAGTATATATATATCTTTCCAGCGTCTCTCAATTTTCAAATTATTCTAAAGAACGTTAACTCCCTTTCAAAACATCTTTGAACAGATTGATAAACAAGGACTATCACAGTCTCCTCATTATTCTGTGATAAATTTCTTTTTTTATTACTCTTTTTTATATCAAAAAAAGCCCTGAAGAAGATCTACTCGACAGATCGAAACACTGCAGCGTCGGCTAATAAACTTACGACTCATTTTATTTAAACCTGTGGTTTTTTTTCTCAAATATATATATATATATATATATATATATTATATATATGTATATATATATATAAGCATCACAAGTCAGGATTTACATTTTTGCATTTCAACTTGGACGATTTGTACAGTCTGATATTTAACCAGAGGATGTTGTAAAATGATAACGGTCGGAAGATTAAGGAACAAGCGTATTAATGTATAGAAAGGTGATAAAATACTATTTGAGTTTTTCACATCAGCGTTAGCTAATGGTATTTCACTGGAATCTGAGTGACAGCAAGTCTCCTCAGGTCTCCAGGACTCTTCTGAGTATTCTGGCAAATTGCAGCAGTGCAGTGTTCTAAATGGTTTCAATCCTTCCTCTGATATCCAAACTTTCCAAGCCCTTTTCTAATCTTTTGGACTGTTCCAAGTGCACCAACTACAATTGGATATAACTTTCACTTTCATATTCCATAACTTTTTTCAGTTCTCTGGCAAGGTCCAGATATTTGTCCATTTTTTTCATTTTCCTTTAGCTTCACCCTGTGATCTGCTGGCACTGCAAAATCCACCAGTTGACAAGTTCTTTCTTTTTTGTTAATCAACACTAGGTCTGGCCTTCTTGATGATTATTATTATTATTATTATTATTATTATTATTATTATTATTATTATTATTATTATTACTATAGTATTTGCCTCTCATCCCACTTATAAGGGCGGGACACAAGGACATTTTATGTGGGCCCACCCACAAGCCGAAGCTCATGGCTGGTAGGCACAAAAAATGCATTGATCCCGTCGGCATTCCCCCACAAAGGAGGCGCCTCAGGCGCTGGGCAATAAACCTTAAATCGAGGGGCAGGTATTGCCGGGGGGATAGCCCCCTGGATAACGCTGTTAATTTACATTACAAACACAGGCCCCAAATGGCCCGTGTTGTTAACGTATTTATTATTTATTATTATTTATTATTATTATTATTATTATATTATTATTATTATTATTAATATATATAAGGTGCTATATTTTAATCAGATAGTGCTCAATATCATTGATTAGAGCGTTTATATATGAGTTAAGTTAGCGTGGACAGGGAGTCAACTACTGATTACTGATAGTTTCTCGCCTATGCGATTGAATTAAAGTAAGGTCCCAACAGTTTATTATATTAGGGAACAATAAGGAAGCGCGTGGTGTAAATGGTTAAAAGTCATGGGAATGGACTCGTCGCTTCCGAGTTCAAAATCCCCTGGACGGGGTAATTGCATTTCAACTTAGCGCTAATACCTTTGGGAAAAAGGTATGAATCCTACTCTCCCTCCAGCTATGGGCAAATAGTAGGTCAGACTTGGGCTCTTTAACCTTGGTTAGGCAACCGGTCTAGGAGAAGGAAAACTCTGGAATTCAAACCTGTTAAACTCCGCTTAAGAAATTGACCTTGTGTGCATCCTGCTTGGTTTGCGGAGGGGTTGGTAAATATATTTATTAGGGGAACAACTCTAAGACCTTCTACTGAAGACCTAGTGTGACATTAATAGTCCTCTTATAGCTGACCTCATGACCATATGGTTGCAGTACAGACCTTTATTTGGTAAATCAATACAATCACATTCCAGTTGATAGATTGATTTGACACAATAAGAATTGTGTCTCAAAGCCTTC
Source organism: Doryteuthis pealeii (assembly GCA_023376005.1). NCBI lineage: Eukaryota > Metazoa > Mollusca > Cephalopoda > Myopsida > Loliginidae > Doryteuthis > Doryteuthis pealeii. The sequence goes on along the minus strand of CM042153.1, from coordinate 8,723,358 downwards.
TCTCATAATTTATAGTTTGCTGACCGTTTCAATTACTGTTAATTCACTTCAGATTTCAATAACAACCGGTCACTTGAGCTGTCGGGGGATTTTCTTAGAGCAATGGACTCATTTTCTATAAATGAGCATGTGGCCTCCGTTGACCACGGCTGCAAAAGTGAACAACATGGATATTGACTTACAAAGAGCTAAAACCCTCTTAGATGCATTTTCAAAACACTCTGGCCTTTGTTACTGGTGCTGAATCTTGGGATGAGTGTTGATGTGTATGGTTTGGTTTGGTTTTGTTTACGGCATATCACCTCTATTGCGATAAAGTTTTTGAAATAAATCAATTCTTACTGGATAATACAATTTTTTTATAACTCATGTTTTTCTTTATTTAACCCATAGATGGGACCCTAACAGGTACTCCCACTGCTAGGGCTTAACGTGACCAGCCGATTGATCAGAGGGGGCTCTCCGACCGCCCGTCTAGCCAAGATAGGCGCCAAAGTGGTGTATTGCATGTCATGAACTGCTCATCCACCTGGGCTCTAATCCTAAGCAATCAGCGGGTCCGCCACCCACGGCCCAACAGGTGGCCCTTGGGGGAGTCTTACCCTCTGGGCAGAGGTGGCAGTCGGTGCCATTCTCATGCCACAGCCGACAAGGGCGGTGTTTGATGTGTAAACATTATTAAATAGCAGGGACCTGTGAATATACCACAGTATGATAAATCTACAATTATTCCAAACGTTTATAATGTTTTACGGTAAGTAGTATTGAAAAATTACTAATATGTAAGTTAAGTAAGTAAAGGTCGTCGGGGTGGCCTCAAGTCCGTATCAGCCAGACAGCGAGGGAGTCTATCCCCATTTTCACTAACGCTAGACCAAGGAGATTGTTTTTTGCGTCTGAGGTGGAGCACCACACCTACCATCAGCTCCTTACTTTACCGCACAGATCCCTGAGTTGGCGAGGGCCGGTATCGAACTAGGAAATTTGTGGCTTCTAGCCGAACGCTCTACCGACTGAGCTTACCCGAACTCCCTCTCCTCTCCCTCTCCCTCTGGAAATACAAACAGCACGTGACTTGAGATAAATCTAATTCAGGTTTTCATAGAGACATCGTTAATAAATAAGATTTATTCTATGGATAGATTAATTATTGTGACTATAAATTAAATAAGGAAAAGTAAAGTCGTCGGGGCGGCCTAAAGTCGGTATCAGCCAGTCAGCGAGGGAGTCTATCCCCTTTTCAATAGCGCTAGACCAAGGTGATTGTTTTTAGCATCTGAGATGGAGCCCCACACCTACCACCAGCTCCTTACTTTACCGCACAAATTCCTGTGCTACTCATACGCTGAGTTGGCGAGGACCGGTATCGAACTAGGAACATTGTGGTTTCTAGCCGAACGCTCTACCGACTGAGCTAACCCGGCCCCTTAAATTACATACTCATTGATAAACTTACGTAATTCCTCAGGGTATTGTGATATGAGCAGTGATGTGGTTTAGGTTACAGAAAGACACCGAACCTCCATTATAATATGATGATATATCATACCACATACAGTCTTATCCTACAAAGTGACCCCGTTTGTTCAACCCTATAAATGATTATTTTTGTGGTGAATTCTGGTACTTAAAACGGCAAAGATAAGACCAACCTTCAGTCTTCGATACCACTGATATTAGAGATCAATTTGGAAGTTTTGGAAGTCCGTGCTGATTATTATTATTATTATTATTATTATTATTATTATTATTATTATTATTATATTTTTATTTTATTTTTATTTATTTTTTGTAATTTTAGCAGTCTTATTTCCAACCTCAATCTCTCTGCACTCTACAAGGATATTTAATGAACTTATCTAAGCGTAATCTAACACCAGATAAATATCGGCGTGAATAGAAAGAAATATTTTTGTTCCTTTTCGTTAAAATTTCCTTCGGTGAAAATCAGCATTAAACAAAGGCAGAGTCAAAAAGTAATGCCATGTTGTTTAGGACAGTAATAATTACCAACACAGGAACATGTATCATACATCAAAATGAAGCTGGTCCTCTGTGGATCACGTCACTACTTCTCCTTATAGTCACCGTTTATCTCTATAGCAATGTTCCAACTTCGAATGAGAGCACGTATCCCTGCCCCGGAAAATTCTGTTGACTGTTCTTTGAGTCCCTTCTTCACTCCCTATTTCACTTCCTCGTTAGTGGAATAATGTTTGCCCCTCAATGGGTCACGTTTTGTTTCGTGTATATATATATATATATATATATATATATATATATATATATATTCAATTCCTAGACGAAGTTGTTGGCATTTCACATAGCGCTAATACCCTTGGGAAAGGTATGAATCCATATATTCTCCCTCCGGCTATGGGTTAAATAGTAGGGCAGACTGGGCTCTTTAACCTTGGGTAGGTAACTAGTCTAGGAGAGGGATAACTCTGCATTCAAAATTCCTGAGGTCAGTCGTTGATTGGGTTCGTGGCATTCCTTGATGCACCAATTCTTTCCTATCGACTGTGCCAAAAAGTGTGGAATGGTCCTACACAAGCCTTCACCACTATAAACAAATCACTGTGTAGGTTGTTCACTGGATGAATACTCATGCGTCGAAAATGGACGAGAGAGTCCATTTATATATAATATATATATATATATATATATATATATATTAAATTTTTACTTGAAGACACTTACAACGCATGTATCGCATAAAATTTGATACTTTTTCTTATAGAAAATGAACTTGACAAGTGTAATCCCGGCAAAGGATGGCTCGGTGTGTAGAATACCGTACAGACTGTTTTGACTTTATTAAGTCTCATCAGCGGTATATACTAACGATTTCCCTCCGACAGAAATCGAAACCGGGACTTCAGCAGACACAGTGAAACACTAGTGAAACACTTTTATCGCCTCGGTCACAGTACACAGCTGACCATCCTAGCGAAATTAAGCTTGTCAAGTGATACTTACACGCCTCTACCATAATAGGTAAGGGGGTGTTATAGGGAGAATAATAACAAACATACCGTATGCCCTTCGGCGAACTGAATAAGATTTTTGGATGTTTGTTTATTTTAGAAACGTTGCTGAATAAAGTATATATTAAATTTTTTACTTGAAGGCACTTACAACGCATGTATCGCATAAAATTCGATACTTTTTCTTATAGAAAATGAACTTGACAAGTGTAATCCCGGCAAAGGATGGCTCGGTGTGTAGAATACCGTACAGACTGTTTCGACTTTATTAAGTCTCATCAGCGGTATATACTAACGATTTCCCTCCGACAGAAATATATATATATATATGATTCAATCTCGATACTTTTCTAAAACACCTGGGCTCTATGAATATATGTATCTACACGTTTATCTATCTATAACCTACTGTAAACAAAACTATTTTTTTTTCTCTTCTGTTAGAAATGATTAGGTAAGTTTAGTTGGGGAAAACATAACGCACAATTCTTACAATTTATATCTGTTTCTCATATAAGCGAAATGTATTGTATTTTCTTTTCATTTTTCTCCTATCAAAAATACTTTTCTTTTTCTTTTTTTTCATTTTCCCCAACATAATAATTGAGCAGCTATAAAAACTTTGTGCGTTTGAACAAAATTACTAGACGACACGTTGTAAATAATTTATAAATTAATTTTCACCTGAATAAAACAATTCTAAGGAAATCTTTTCTCTCGTCTTCCGTCCAAAAATACTGAGGAAATGACTTAACAGGTCAGTGAATACAAGAGCCAGACAAACCAGTTTAAAGAGTACAAAAAAAACCCCTTCTGCTTCAAAGATTACAAACAGTGTATCTCTGTGAGGCTTTAGAATACACCGACTATACCTCTACAGATGGTAAATACCCCCCACCCCTATGGAACTACCTGTTGGTCCTGGGTGGCGACTCGTGATGCTTAAGAATGGAGCCCTGGTGGGTGAGCAGCCTATGAATTACATCACTCTACTATGGCTTTTATTTAGGCTAGACGGTCGTTCGGAGAGACACCCTCCGATCAATCGGTTGGTCATGTTAAACCCTAGTAACCTATATGATAATTGCTGATGATATATAGTAGGAGGCGCGTGGTGTAATGGTTAAAGTCATGGGAAATGGACTCGTCGACCCGAGTTCAAATCCTGGACGTGGTAATTGCATTTCACTTAGCGCTAATATCATTGGGAAAGGTATGAATCCTACTCTCCCTCCAGCTATGGGTAAATAGTAGGCCAGACTGGGCTCTTTAACCTTGGTTAGGCAACCGGTCTAGGAGAAGGAAAACTCTGAATTCAAACCTGCTGAACTCCGCTTAAGAAAATGACCTTGTGTCGCATCCTGCTTGTGCGGAGGGGTTGGTAAATCTATATGATTATTGCTGTTATGGTAAACCCCAATGCCTTTTTTAACATATACGTAAAAGAAGACGCTGGTGTAGTGTCCTAGCTATGACGTTAAACTGCATCCAGTGATGAAGTTACAATACTGGCATAGGGAAGGCTGCGTGTTCGAATCACGTCGAGGTCACCAGTTTATAGGGAATATGAAATGATGGGATGAAGAGAAATAAAAAGTCACAACTGTTTCGAAGTATGGATGAATACTTTATTGATTAGACCGTTAAGTCTGGACGCTAAAGTCCAGACGCTCAGAAGTTTTTATTAATCTATTTAATTTTTATTTTATTTTATTTAAATCCCCACGCTGGAACTCTGGAGAGGATGGAGTACCACTTCGTGGTCATTACTCCCTCGAGTACCCTTACATTCTCATTACTCGCATGCCCATCCCTAAATTTCCATTACTGTCAGGTCCGCTCTGACCCGGAGTGGCTGTACCTATTACTTATCTATGGGTTAAATAGATTAAAAAGTGCGATTTAAAAGAACATGTTTTAAAAAGAGCCTAAAAGAATTGAATACACAACAAGAATGAATTAAAGAAAATCGTATAAGATAACCCTAGTGTTGCCATGCCGTAAAATCCAACCAACCAGCCAGCCAACCAACAAACGGCGTAATTTTATTCTAACATAATATTTTACGAGTCCTTGAAAGTGAACAATTTTACTTAACAAAGAAATAATTTCTAAGATGATAATATACTTTTTTGATTTTTAAAGAAAAATGTATAAGTTTTGTTTGTTTTTTGTTGTGGTTTTTTTTTTTGGAGGGGGTTTCAGTCAAATAACGTTATGTAATTTGTATTCTTTTTTATTGTTTCAATCTACTCGATAAATATAATTATGTCTGTGTATCTGTCTTTATTAAG
>CM042153.1:8698074-8708074 GCA_023376005.1 Doryteuthis pealeii | reverse complement strand
AACAAACAACTCCGACTAAGGGTATTAATTCCAACAATAGACTTTTATATATGGAACACGTGGAGAAGATACATATAACAAGAAATACGTATACAAGATACATAAGAAACACGTATAAGGAATACGATACAATAATGAAGTATAAAGGAGATGCCTAAATGTACATGCAAAAGACACGAAGAATTCACAAGACAAAGTCACTTACTGACATAGTCTGTGTGGGGATGAAAACCCCCACACATGAAGGGTGTCGACCAAAGTGTCTAACCCATGTGTGTTCGTTGAGTTACCGAGAAGAAAGAGAATTCAAACATGGCGCTTGCCTGCTTAAATAGTGTTGTACCGGCCGTTCCTACAGTAGAGAACATGCACCGGTTCTCACTATAAATAGTGAGACACCGAGTGGAAAGGTAGAACTGTTCCCGTTAACGACAAGCTAGTCGTACATGTACCATTGATTGTAAATACACTTGTCTTATTTTACCCTATCTCGACTTGACTTCTTTTTACTGTTGGGACTAACATCACAACAAATAGTCAAGACGCCTGGTGAGGAAAGACAGAAACACGAGGGAAGATAACTCTTCCAGCCAAACAAGGGCAGATAATCTCACAGGTGTAATCCCCCCACACACACACAAATGAGGCCGTTGGTGACAATCTGTGATGCTTAAAGATGGCACTCTGGTGGCTAAGCAGTCCATAACATGCAACACTCCATTTTGTATTACCTTAGTACACCAACACTTCCAGTGCCTCGCAATCACCCTGTTGGGCAACTTTCTCTCGGTTCATCTTTAGACTTATGGACGGTCACCTCAAGCCTATAAGATCGTTCAATATGGCAACCCCAACCCTTTTGTTATATATGTACTAAAAGGCGGTGGTTGAGGGTCTTAGTGTTCTGGGTATGACGTTAAACTCAATCTAGTGGTGTAGTTCTAGTTCAGGTGATCTAAGGAATGTGTAGTACCCCTTAATCACCATTACTCCCAGGTCCACTGAACCGGAATGGGAGTACATGTTAGGGTCCCATGGCATTAAAGAAAATGTGTTTAAAAATGGTTTTTAAAAAGTCAAAGTTAGTACTATTACTGTTAAAAAGCATTAGTCATAGTTTTTAAAGAAATGTGCCTAACTCCATCGTATAAAGATAGCAAAACATAGAAAACTATAGTGGAATCTCATCCCAATACCAGAACAAGAAACTACAAAAAAACAAAGAACTAAAACAAAACAAAACAAAAACCAAGTGGCTCAAAGAACGGTCAACAGAATTTTAGGGGCTGGGATACATTTTATTTACCTCGTACCCCACTTGTACGGGTTAGGCACAAAGCCCTATTAACGTGGGACCACCCACAAACCGAAGCTCATGGGTGGCGGGTGAAAAGTTGCATCGATCCCGTCGGCATTCCCACTCAAGGGGGCGCCTCAGGCGCTGGGCAATAAACCTAGCCCTGCCCCTTTAAATCGAGGGGGCAGGTGTTGCCTGGGGGGATGGCCCTCTGGGATCGACGCCGTTAATTATAGCAATCCCTACCCGTTGGGCGGGGCTGCATGCTCCCATTCGAAGGTGGAACATTGCTATTAAGAGAAACGGTAACTATGTGGAAAATTAGGGATGTGACCCACAGAGACCCAGCTTCATTTCAAAACTTTCTCTCGCTACATCTTTAGACTGAAATGCACTTTTCTAAACCGGAGAACAATCTATGTTGTTTTTTTTTACACACTACGTCATCACCATCCGGAAATACATTTGCCTTAGTCTCCTTGTGAAATTGACATACTATGTCATGATTAATGTGGTCTTTACTTAGAGCAAACAAAGAATCAGACTTTTCTGCAAATGATTTACACAGAATCTGAAAGAAAATTAGATTTATTATTCATCTAGACATCGGCAAATATCATGAAATATTGGAGTTGATTAAATCTACTTCCAAGTTTCCCGTCAAAACATCGGACAGCACTTTTGATACGACCAGATATATGAGAAATTAAAGGACAGTTTCGAGAATCGAACTGACATTGTTTCTCTATGCAGCATCACGTTGGCCCTTACTTAGGTTAGGCGGGTGGTAGGAGAGGACCCCTCCGATCAATCAGCTGATCACGTCAAGCCCTAGCACCTATATAATTGTCTTTTTTGTCATTATAACAACTCCAAATCATTTTTCTCATATATGTTAGAAGGCGGTAGCTGAGGGTCTTATGAGTACGGCCTGAAACTGCATCCAGTGAAGTTCCAATTTTGGAACCCGGTGTTGTATACCCTTTCTTTACTTCTATTATTCTTCTGCTCATCTTTGGTATCTTAAGTTCTTCTTCTAGCGCCTCTTCTAACGTCTCTGTTCTTGCTGGTTGGTCGTCCTTGATTCATTTCTTCCTTTATTCATTTCTTCTTCTAGGTCTGTCTTGTCGCCAAGACATTCATCAACCACAAAACCATATTATTTATTTAAACCTTTATTTACTTAACTAAACATAGTTCTCTAACTAACACAACACGCGTGTGCAGTGAGACCCAGCTAAAGCAGATAGGCCTTATCTGCCTGACGGCCAAGCTGGAACTGAGAGCTAACCAGGTCCCACGTGACTTTACGTATTTCGCGGGCTTTCTGTAATATTCCATGGAAAGTCCCGCCCGTGATATGAAAAGGGGCCATCCCTTCAGAATTACAGGGGGTTGACAATAATCTACGCATAGATTATGTAACACCCGGGAGAGTGTACCATTTTATCGCCATTACTCCCAGGTCCACCTTGTTCTTATAAGTGTACCTTCTATGGGTTAAATAGATTTTAAAAAAGGAGTAGTAAAAATGTGTTTAAAAATTTAGTTTGAAAAAAAATTAAATACCCAACAAGAATTAAAACTAAATGTATTTTATATGATACCCCAACAAGGGTTGTCGTGTCGTAAAATCAAAGCAACCAACTGACCTTTGTATGGGTCTCACTAGCACAGAAACTAAGACTGAAATCTGAATTAATATTTCTACCTCTATAAGAAGTTATAGTGTCTTGCTACAATAAACATTATGTCTCTTTTCGGAACGTATATATATATATATATATATATATATATATATATATATATATATATATATATGTGTGTGTGTGTGTTGGTGTGTGTGTTGTGTGTGTGTGTGTGTGTGGAAAAAGGATTGGAATGAATCCGACAGTGAGGAACAAAAAAACAAAACTTAGACAAAAGTGTGTAGGATATATTTCCCTAGAGCTTTGAGCTCGGCATCATCAGTCGTTTTATTGAATTATCAGGTTTTCATACAAGTGTTTTATAGAAGGGGTAGTGTGGGGCAGGAGGTGGATAGGAGAGGAGGTCAACTGGGTGGCTAAGCGTTAGTGACCATTCAAAACTTCTCCCTAAATTTTATAATTAGATACACTAGTATTATGTCTGTGGTCATAGTATCTAATTTTGAAGGGAACCTTTGTTGATCCCAAGTATACTTTATTATTATTTACTCCTTTTGAGTTTTCACATCAGTGTTAGCTGATGGTCTTTCACTGGAGCCTGAGTGACAGCAAGTCTGCTCAGGTCTCCAGGACTCTTCTGAGTACTCTGGCAGATTGCAGCAGTGCAGTGTTCTGAATGGTTTCAATCCTTCCTCTGATATCTAAACTTTCCAAGCCCTTTTCTAATCCTTTTGGGACTGTTCCAAGTGCACCAACTACAATTGGTATAACTTTCACTTTCATATTCCATAACTTTTTCAGTTCTCTGCAAGTCCAGATATTTGTCAATTTTTTCATTTTCCTTTAACTTCACCCTGTGATCTGCTGGCACTGCAAAATCCACCAGTTGACAAGTTCTTTCTTTTTTGTTAATCAACACTAGGTCTGGCCTTCTTGCTGGGATAAGGTGATCCGTTTTAATTTCAAAGTCCCAGAGAATTTTGTGCGTTTCGTTCTCAAGAACAGATTCTGGTTTATGCATATACCATTTTGTTGTGTGGTCAAAATTTTATTATTATTATTATTATTATTATTATTATTATTATTATCATTATTTGGTTTATAGGTATATACTTGGATTTTTATATATTACGCATTCTTGTTGACATTTTCCTTCCGGGGGACATTCTGCTTTATTGATACAGTTGTATTTAGGGGGCTTATTGTGTTATTTTTTGTTGATTTTTTAAAAGTTACTTTCATTAATTAAGTTCCCTATGTTGGGCATGCAGGTATAGCTTAGTTTGACCTTATTTTTATTGAACATTTTATGTAAAATAGAAGTGGGGGATTATTTTTATTAACCAAATAAAATCCCTGTCTAATTTGTTATCTATGGCCATGTTGATTCGTGGTGTAAACCAGAGGATCCTTTTTGGTCTATTTTCCTCATTATTACCTTTGTTTGGCTGATTCGATTTTTCGTTTTCCATTACGGTTGAGTTTAGAAATAATACACACTCACACAAACACACCCACACCACACCCATACAAATATATATATATAATATATATATATATATATATATATATATAATATATATATATATATATATATATATATATATATATATGGATATAGAATCCGACAGTGTAATTAAGTATAAAAAAATTTTTTAAATTGACTTACAAAAGTCCGACTCTAAAAAGTTTCGGTTATAATCAAACTATCGTTGCGGTTTATTTTTTGCATTTTTCTTACATTTCGTGTGATGAGTTGAACGTTTTAACAGCGTAAACTAAGCTCACAAGATTTATAATTACTAACCAAGTTGAGCTCAGTTGATGGTTTGCTTAAAACCGAAACGATTTAGCGTCAATCTAAAAGTCAATCTTTTACCTTTTTTCCAATATATATATATATATATATATATATATGTATACTTGTATATGTGTCCGTAGCAAATACTTATTGGTGTCCTATGCCCACATAAACACACATACACACACATACACACTATCCCCCTCTTTCACACACACACACACATGCACACGCACGCATCTCTCTCCACACCGAGATTAAATGGAATAAAATAAAAAGAGTGTCTTTGGAAAACCATAGATTATAACTTCCTTTACATGTAATGTTAACGACAGCATAAATATATATATATATATATATATATATATATATATATATATATATATGTGTGTGTGTGTGTGTGTGTTCGTTATATATGAGATATATATATATATATATATATATTATATTATATATATATAGCAGACTCAAATTTTTCTTAAAGATATTACATTGTAAGTCAGAGTAAATGTGCTTCCGTCTTATTGTCCTTCTACCGCTCGACACAATGACACCATTTACGTCTACTTTATGAGCTCAAACGGAAGTGTGTATATACACTGGCTTTATGTACGTACACGCTTCCGAATGTAAGTATGTATATGTGAACTCATATAAACACATTCAGCAATTACGCATGATTTTAAAAATCGATCGTCGCAAAATCAGAATAAAATAAAGAAAGTAAATACTACGAATGATGCTTGATAAAAACTCAGATCGATAATCTGTCACGAGCAGTCCATGCATTTTCTATGCGTATATTGACATCACTTTCTGTTGATAATATACTGCTACCAAGGTGTGTTAACTGAAATACTAATTTCAGAGGGTTACGGTGATATCTCCCTGAAAGCACCGCTTCCTGCTAGATACCCAGAGTTAAGCAGCGATGGGACAGTTCAATACTTGATTGGGTGACTACTTAAGCAATAGCAGATATTGTAAGCAGCCTTGGTTCTTTTTATCTAGATGATTGATTCGGCATCAAATTACCAGAAAAGGATTGAAATGCTGTAAAACGAAACAAAAATAATTTCAGAGGCTTTCCACCAAGCGTGATGTCCCAATCTCATATATATTATATATATATATATATAATATATATGTCTCTCTCTCTCTCTCTCTCTCTCTCTCTCTCTCTCTCTCTCTCTCTCTCATATATATATATATATTCTACGTATCTTAGTATGTCTTAGAGTTAAATATTAAATGTGTGTTCTCCCACATTTAGCTAAACTTATCTCATATATATATATATATATATATATATATATATATATATATATATATATATATATAAATTTCGTTCCAGGAAGACATGTCTAGAGAGGTTACATATTCATGTCTAAACATAATTTTCTTTTAAATCTATGAAGTATTACATAAAGATCCTTTGTATTATTCACTGTCCAATCCCCTTCAAATCTCCACATTTCCTGCACACAAACTTTCTGCAATCCTCTTAGAAAACTAATGCATTCATTTCTATTTTATACAACACGCGGCTACACATACACTTTATATTCCACGCTATTTCCTCTTTAATGTTAATGCAACAGAAAGCGTAGCTTAGGATTTGGCTAATTTACATTTGCTGAAAATCATCAACATCATCATCATGTTGCGCAATTAGCACGGATATCCATGACAATCTCTCGCCAGCCTTTCCTATCATTCTTTTTCCCAGGGAGGTCCTCTGCGCAGCAACCTACATCTTTGCTTAGTTGGTCAATGTAGGTCCTTGATGGGCGGCCCACACTAGCATGTGTGTTGGCTTCCACAGGAGAACGTCACTTATGAGCTCATCCTTGCTTCTCCAGCAGTGCCCGGCATGCCTTATACACAATACCTATGCTACATAATTCATGGGTGCCTATGAATTATATAAGTTACTAGAAGTGGCTACCCTGGGTAGATGGGGGATTTTTTAAGTTAGTCTTGCAGATCCATTATTACTGAATTATGAGTTGGATCCCCGCTGGATACCCCATTAAAATCCCTATGTAAAAAAAAAAACCTGCGTTGATCCAGTCACTCTGAAAATAGAAATTTTGTCTACAATATTAAATGGAAAAAAATTCCATGTTGTTATCATTTTATTTTTAACTTTTAGATATCTTCATGAATTTAAATCAAATCTTCATTAATTTTGCTCAAAAACCGAGCCCTGGTGATATTCAATGTGTATATATATTTACTTTGTCGTTAATTGTTTTACATTCGAAGTTTTCTCCGGACATACAGATTCACACAACTGCCCTTTATATATCTATAGATGAGAAATTTACGGTATCCCGAATAGCAATAAGAAAGGACAAAAGACGAAGACAAGTTGATAATTCAAAAAGGGTTTATGGTACGTAAGGGGGTTGCTAAAACTTATTCCTTTTAGCGGTCGTAAGTCATGTATGTATATATAGTAAATAGCAAATTACATAAACACTTATCTTTTGGGTAAAGAGTTCTTTGCAGAGTTCATTTTAGTGATGTATCGTTATACATTGTTAGGTGCTGCTGCTGCTAAGTCGGTTCAGTTCAGTTCGGTTAGATTGTTAAGCTGCTTGTTGTTCTGTTGTTTCAACCTTCTCTTCTGTTCGTTTACCTTCTCTGTTCTGAGGATTTCAAAGGGCTACGGATCCTTCCAGTTCCTCTTTTCCGGGTTCTACTACCATTTGGGTTCAGTGTCAGGGGAGGGTAACCCATATTATGAATTTTGAATCAGAGATCGGTAGAAAACTCAAAATCGGAAGGAGTTAAGTGGAAAATTACCTTTTGCAAGATTGACATATGGTGACCTTTACTTGACCCCTTCCGGAAATGCGCCTTTTGGACGCGTGAGAAAGATTTTAGTTTTTAGTTAGTTGCGACCAGAAAATTAGTGGATGTCCAAATTTCAATTTTCATTACTGATAAGGCACAGTAATGAACCCAGCGGATTATCTTTTTTAATTACACAACAGAGATAAAAAAAAATCAGATATTTTTTAGGTTCTTGAAAGTCAAAGTCAGACGATCGTAAGATAATGTTTCCAGACGCGCTATTTTGGCTAATCATATTAAAGATATGAACAAAAGATTTTCTTCATACTTCATGTTTACAAAAGAGAACGACAACAAGGGAGATAACCGGTAACTAAAAAAAATAGAAAATACCAATTAACCGAACATATATTCATTAATATTCATTCACCAGGAAATTGAAAAAACAAACATTAATTTACTTCAAGACGAGTATATATATATATATATATATATGTGTGTATTTTTTGTTGGGGTACGAAATTTCTTGGTACAAGGTGATTCTAGGCTGGTCCTATTCTCTAGTCTGAATAAAATAAAAACGTGGTCTGACGAAGCTCGGTGGGCCTCAAATACACATGAGTGGAAATGGTCCATAATCACGATACCCCTGGTATTTAAGGCCTTTTTATTCACAAATATATATATATATATATATATTATTTATTATTATTATTATTATTTATATTTCTTTATTATTATTATTTTTAATTATTTCTTTATATTATTTTTTTTTAATTTTATTTATATTTTTTCATTATTTTGTTATTTTTCTTTTTCTTTATTGTTTTTTCTCCTTATTTCTAGTCTTTTAATTCTGCTCATTTTGTGTGTACACTTTTACAACTATTTCCCCAAGGAATCGGTCCCCCATCTAAGCCACACCTCACCCAAAGCATAGACATCCCCGCCTCATTCAAAGAAACTAATCCTGCCCATTTCAAACTAAGACACAAACCCTCCCTCCCCCAAATTGATAGATTTAAAAGCGACGTTACTTTGGGAAATTCTCAGTAAAAGTCATGTTCTTGTGATTACCTGAAGATGCTGTATTAATACGGTTGAAATGAATTATTGTAATGAAGCAAGTTTTAGTTTTTCTTCATTTTACTATATATATATATATATATAATATATATAATATATATATATATATATATATTGTGTTCTATATATATATATGTGTTGTATATGTATGTTAAAACATATTATCAATTAACAAATTTTCTCATTTCTACACATTAATATATATATGAAATACGTCATTACCTTTTTTCAACATTTACTCGTGGACAATTCACGTCCTACATTCGACGGTTTCTGATCATTAAATTTCGCTTTCACATGCAATGATCGCGTCATCGCTTTCATCTATACACGCCAAGTAAATAACGATAAATAACCTTTTATCATACATTGAGCATTATACTGAACATCTTTCATCTTTTACTCATACAATATTCAATGTCCTGAAGAAGGTCTTAATTTAAAATAAAACGAAATACTTAAGTATCAACATAAAGAGTTTCCATCGTCATGACATCCTGTGTTTGTTTTCTTGAAAAAATTCCTCGATATATATATATAATATTATATATATATATATAATAATATAACCCGTCGGTCGCTACCGAGCTAAAGGGCTCACAGAATCTCCGAAATTGTCCGTCAAGATCGGATTTTCTGCATCAACCAAGGATTGCAGGTCTCTAATTTGCTGGAAGTCTAGCCGAATGCCCCACGTTGTGCTAAATCTCAAACGACTAGAAATCTGCTATAGAAACTGATTTCCGAGGTTAATGGCGGCCGATTGGTCACACATAAAAAAGAATAACGACTCTTTTTCTTCTTCAAAATCCAACACATTTATATTCAAAAATACAAAGAATACAAATAATTACCTCAAGTGTTTGTGGGAAGTGATGTGCCCGTAATAAATACTTTGGTCTTCTGCAAAGTATTGGTGCAAAACATTCGCAAGTTGACTAAGTTTTCAAAATGGTCTTAGCTGAAGTTACTCTCTCGGCTCTCAGTTTTGCGTTAATCTGTCAGCTAGCCCGGTCTCAAGCAAAATCACAACTTCATCTGCCGTTTGGCCTCACTTGCCCGTCAGGTATCCTGCTTCTGACTTGTGCAAGCCCATAAAAACTCTGAGTTATAAAGTATTTTCAATCAACAATTATGGCCTCCCAATCGTACGAAATATATGATGAATTATTATATTACGCTGATACAACACCTTCGATTCGTAGTGATAAAGAGATAACTAATAGTTCCTGCCCTACTCCCCTTTAAGAAGTTGATTTATCAACAAACCATCAAATTACTTTCTCGATCGCATATAAAATGACTCACGAGATGTCAACAATTCTGCTATATCACGGTCCATCGTCTCTCCTTATCTCTCTCTTT
>CM042153.1:8689506-8694506 GCA_023376005.1 Doryteuthis pealeii | reverse complement strand
CACTCAGTCAAATATTACAAAATCTATTTTTACACCGCCTGGATGGCGTTTTTTTGCTAGTAGCGCTAATATCCCTAGAAAGTAACGTATATGAGGGTTTTTAATCCTATATGTCCACCGGTCTAAGAGAAGGAAAACTCTGAAAATCAGATATGGATAAGAATGGGGTCCGCTTGGCAATTCTTGAGTAGCCCTTCACACACATACACACGTGACCAGATCACGTGATATAATGTCTCTTTCTTTACTCTAGTTTGCATCAGTCTACTACACTGATATACAAGTTCAGAATACGATGAGTACTATAAAAATATAATTGGTTGATTTTAAAGGCATGATAACTTGTCTTGGGTTATTATATGTGTTGGATTATTTTGTTGTATATAAGTATATAATTCCACCAATTAAACTTATAGATTAAGCGAGGTCACGTGGTTTAAACCCTATCCAATTAACAGCCCGAATACGTGGTTAGTTAACTACTTAATCACTGATATTTACAGCCGTTTATTTGCACCTTATTCTACATTCTCGAACGGGCATACAATCAAAGGATCTTACCCAACATTAAGGGACATCAAGGAGCAACCAAAGGATCATACCCAACATTAAGGGACACCAAGGAGCAACCAAAGGATCATACCCAACATTAAGGGACACCAAGGAGCAACCAAGGGTTTATTCACTAAGGATTGCATTCTGCTTCACACAAGGGATCTCCGCTGGACAATGCTCTTGCTGGAAGCCTAAGGATGGCTATAAAAATCGTAACAATATGTCTAAAGGTTAGGAAGTTGCGTACATTGTATGTGTATATTTACATTCTGTGTTGGTGCATGGTGTAATCGTTAGAGTCGTGGGATATGAACTTGTCGACCCGCGTTCAAATCCTGGACGAGATTGTTTGCATTTCACATAGCACTAATATCCTTAGAAAAGGTGTGAATTTAACTACTCTCCCTCTAGCTATGGGTAAATAGCAGGGCAAACGTAGCTCTTTAACGTTAGCTAACCTCCACCAACCACGGCCACGAATTTTGTATACCATGCACTTCTCAGCCACCATAATTCCGTCCTTAAGCATCACGGGTCACCACCCATGTCCAACAAGAGTTTGTATACCATGGACTTCTCAGCCTCCATAATTCCGTCCTTAAGCATCACGGGTCACCACCCACGGCCAACAACAGTTTTGTATATCATGGACTTCTCAGCCTCCATAATTCCGTCCTTAAGCATCACGGGTCGCACCCACGGCCAACAACAGTTTGTATACCATGGACTTCTCAGCCTCCATAATTCCGTCCTTAAGCATCACGGGTCACCACCCACGGCCAACAAGAGTTTTGTATATCATGGACTTCTCAGCCTGCAAAATTCCGCCCTTAAGCATCACGGGTCGCCACCCATATCCAACAAGATTTTTGTATATCATGGACTTCACATCCACCATAATTCCGTCCTTAAGCATCACGGGTCGCCACGCATGGCCAACAAGAGTTTTGTATATCATGGACTTTTCAGCCTCCATAATTCCGTCCTTAAGCATCACGGGTCACCAGCCACGGCCAAAAACAGTTTTGTATACCATGGATTTCTCAGCCTCCATAATTCCATCCTTAACCATCACGAGTCACCACCCACGGCCAACAAGAGTTTTGTATATCATGGATTTCTCAGCCACCATAATTCCGTCCTTAAGCATCAGGGGTCGCCACACACGAACAACAAGTGTTTTGTATACCCTGGACTTCTCAGCCTCCATAATTCCGTCCTTAAGCATCACGGGTCGCCACCCACGGCCAACAAGAGTTTTGTATATCATGGACTTCTCAGCCACCATAATTCCGTCCTTAAGCATCACGGGACGCCACCCATGGCCAACAAGAGGCACCATTATTGGTATTTTACCTCTTTGTAAAGGTGCAGTCAGTGTTATCTTCTGCCCCAGCTGACAGGGCGGTGCGGGAGGCGGGATTAAAATGTAATGTTATATTGAATGCTAATCGAAGCAATTTATTTCCCAGGAGGAAACTCGCCGCTAACCAGAAATCATTTAAACAATAATGAAGATTCTTTAGGATTCCTCTTACTGATAACACTTTTAATTTTCTGTTCATGACAGAAAACTCAATCATTTAAGCAAGTTGCATAATTCAGGATTCTTCCCTGACAAAAGTCTGTATTCATACGGAACTCCGACTATTAACTATTTTTATCGAAAGTCAAAATTGTAACTCAATCGATTTTTTTTATCTTCTCCGTTAAGTCGACCCCTGTTCAAAAACATATACTACTACTACTACTTCTAATAATAATAATAATAATAATAATAATCTTATTATAATGGAGATTGTGTGTTTTTCTGTCTGTAACCGAAACTAAATCACTATTCAAGTCATAATTCCGTTAGTTATTGACGTCACATTTACCATGAATTATTTTTATTTAAACCTCAATTATTGATAAAATTTTTATACCTTAATACTGTTGACCATATTTACCTGATATTTTCCACGTACCCCACTTGTACGGGTCAGGCACAAAGGCCCTATTTATGTGGGACCACCCACAAGCCGAGACTCATGGGGTGGGGGTGAAAAATTGCGTCGATCCCGTCGGCATTCCCCCTCAAGGGGGCGCCTCAGGCACTGGGCAATAAATCCAGCCCTGCCCCTTTAAATCAAGGGGGCAGGTGTTGCCTGGGGGGATAGCCCCCTAGGATCGACGCTGTTAATTATAGCAATGGTCCAGAGGCCGAAGCCACTGTTGACCATATCTACCTACTAATAGCATGTAATTGTATTTATATATACAACAAAATAGCGGTTTACTGTGTGAACGAGAAGGCTAATTTGCATATTGATATTTAAAATTTGATTTTAATAAATATATGCTTAGTATTATTGATTTCTAATTGTTTGGTTTTCTCTTAACGAATCTGAGCAAAGATCTCGGGGATACATCTTAAAAGAAATCCATAAACAAGACGAAAGAACTGTAATTTTATTAAATACTTCATAATCTAACTAAATAGATAAATTAGGAAAAATGAAAGACGGGAGTGAAAGAAAATGATAGAAGAGTTAAATCTAAAGCTGTTCTATTTTTCGATTATACCCCCTCAGTTTATCATTTTCTAAATAGTTTATGATTTGATACAATATTTTATAACATCAAAACCTAAATACTTGCACCCGAAGGGTGCATATATTTTCTAGTAATAATAATAATGTAAAGATTGATAAGACACAACAAACGGCAAATGTAGAGTGTGTGCTGACTGAGATGAGACCATAAACCATTTATCAAGTGAATGCAGCAAACTAGCCCAATGAGAATTCAAAGCAAGGCACAACTGGGTTGGAAAGGTGATCCACTGGGAATTATGTATATATTATATATATTATATATATATATAATATATATATATATATTGTTATAGGTGATATACCCTATATACTAATGGAATGTGCCAACTGTTACTATAAGTAACAGGGACAATTATGGCTTGAAGAGCAAGCCAATGCGAGTCAGCTCATAACTCTATTGTCGGACGTAATTCCCACTTCTTTGTACTGTAATTGTCTACTCTTTTTGTTAATACATTTTCCTGCATATATATATATATATATATATATATATATTCCTACATATATATATATATATATATATATTCCTACACACATATATATATATATATATATATATTTGTATATGTATAAGTATTAACTTACCGGTGGGTATAAGAACGATCGTTGGAAGCGCACAATATCCAGAGGTTAAGGTTGAGAAAAAACAAATACAAAGTGCTCAATACAATGTAGAGCATAAATTTATTTGAGAATGGAAATGAGTAACCTACTCGAGTTTCATCGATAGATTCTTCAGGGTTACTTTTAAATTAATCGAGTTTACGATTAATCTTTGGTGTTATAAACATGCCCGTTGGAATGGGACTTAAATTCAGTAGAATTCCTCTACTGAATTTAAGTCCCATTCCAACGGGCATGTTTATAACACCAAAGATTAATCGTAAACTCGATTAATTTAAAAGTAACCCTGAAGAATCTATCGATGAAACTCGAGTAGGTTACTCATTTCCATTCTCAAATAAATATATATATATATATATATATATATATATATATATATATATACTGACCATGCAAGAATATAGTATATGCAAAAACCAGAATCTGTTCTTGAGAATGAAACGCATAAAATTATCTAGAACACTGAGATAATGACGGATCGCCATATCCCAGCTAGAAGACCAGATCTTATATTGATTAACATAAAAAGGGAACTTGTCAACTGGTGGATTTTGTAGTTCTAGCAGATCACGGGATGAAGATGAAAGAAAAAAATATAGACAAATACCTAGATCTCGCTAGAGAATTGAAAAAACTGTTGAATATGAGGGTGAAAGTGATACCAATAGTAGTTGAGACATTGGGAACTGTTGCCAAAAGCTTAGAAAAAAGACGAGAGGAACTGGAAAACTGAGGAAGAATTGAGATCATCCAGACAACAGCATTGTTGAAATCAGCGGGAATACTCAGGTGAGTCCTTGAGACCTGAAGAGACCATCAGCTAATGCTGGTATGCAAAACTACTACTACTACTACTACTAATAATAATAATAATTATTATAATAATAATAATAATAATAATAATAATAATAAACACGTAATGGATTTGGATGATATCAAAATTTTAATCAAGAATGAAAAAGAATTCGAATCCCAAATACAAACAATAAAAATCTTCAAATCAAAGTTTTGAAATAAAATAAATGATGCATTATGAAATTCATTCATTGATAAATCAACACAGAAAATGTTATTAAAATCAGATAAATCTCTGATTTTTTATATTTTCTTCTATCGGGTGTGGGTGGGTTAAGTTTATTTTCTAAAATACGGATTGGACGTCATCTTTTGCATACCTACATAATCCCACTTATCCACTGAGAGCTTAGTGTGTGACCCAATTAA
>CM042153.1:8664506-8684506 GCA_023376005.1 Doryteuthis pealeii | reverse complement strand
TTGGATTAATGGCCATTACGAGGTATCAGTAAAATCCAAATACATAAAATTGAAATATTTCTCTTTCAAAATGTTCATATATGCATGTATTACTTGAAGCTATAATTGTTTAATTTGAGCTTCCAATTATTAGTTAAACCACACCACAACCCTGTTGACAGGGCTTAGGATATGATGATTGTATCCAGCAGAGGGGGAAGACCCCTATCCAATAGCATGTCAGGAATACTTATTGCCATATAACTAAATTATGTGTACTAGCAAATATATGCACCCTCCGGGTGCAAGTATTTAAGTTTTAATGTAATAAAATATTGTATTAAATTAGAAAGGCTAATGAAACTAAATAAGAATACAGATAAAAAGATTTGAAACAGAGGGAGTATAATAAAAAATGGAACAACTGAAACTTACTCTTCCATCACTCTCGTCTTTCATTGTTATTTTTTCTCATGTAAGTATTTAGTTAAAAGAGGAAGTAAATAATAAAATGACAGTTATTTTATCTTGTTAATGGATTTCATTTAAGATTCATTGAAGATATTTTTGCTTATATTCATTAAAATAAAACCAAACAGTTAGAAATCAATAATACTAAGCACATATTTATTAAATTCGATTTTTTAATATTAATATGCAAATTAGCCTTCCCGTTCACACTGTAAACCGCTATTTTCTTGTATATATAAATATAATTGCATGTTGTCAGTATGTAGACATAGTTAACAGTATTAATAATGTAAGACAATTTTATTAATAATTGAGGTTTAGATAAAAATAAAATCATGGAGAATGTGATGTCAATAACTAAGAGAATTGTGACTTGAGTAGGAATATAGTTTTGGTTACAGACAGAAAAACACACAATCTCCATTATAATAAGATTAAGAAAAAGTACTTGAAGGTATAATTGTTTACTAAGTATTATTATTATTAGTTATATGAAACCATACCACCACCCTGGTGACAGGACTTAGGATATGATGATTGTATCCACTGCAGAGGGGGGAGACCCCTATCTAATAGAGTGTCAGGAATACTTATAGCCATATAACTAAATTATCTGTATTAAGAAAAAGTACTTGAAGGTATAATTGTTTACTAAGGATTATTATTAGTAACTTGAAACTATGTGTGAAAACAATTAACTACCAATAGATAGAAATAATCATTTGAAACCAAGTAGTCTGCTAAGTCGGCCCTACTATTTTCCCATAGCTTGAGGGAGAATAGTTAGATACATACATTTCCCAAGATATATATATATATATATATATATATATATACCAACCCCTCCACACGAACAGGATGCGACACAAGGTCAATTTCTTAAACGGAGTTTAACAGGTTTGAATTCAGAGTTTTCCTTCTCCTAGACCGGTTGCCTAACCAAGGTTAAAGAGCCCAGTCTGTCCTACTATCTACCCATAGCTGGAGGGAGAGTAGGATTCATACCTTTCCCAAAGGTATTAGCGCTAAGTGAAATGCAATTACCACGTCCAGGATTTGAACTCGGGGTGATGAGTCCATTTCCCATAACTTTAACCATTACACCACGCGCTTCCGAAGATGTGTATATATGTAAAAAGTAAAGTCACCAGAGAAGCTTATTTTGATTATCAGCCTATTCTGGGTATCAACCTGACAATGAGGGAGTCTATTCTCTTTTCACAAGCGGCAGACGTCAGAAGTGGGTGCTACAACTTCCCTCAGCTCCCATCTTGACCACACAAATGTACGTTGTGCTATTCATGAGTGGGAGAGGGTCGTGATACGAACTGGGAACCTTGTGGTTCCTTGGTTGATGCTCTACCAACTGAGCTGAACCGTTTGGGGACAAGTTTTAATTTTAGTTGATTTTAATCTCAGTTCAAATCGTTATTTTTTGTCCATGAATAGAAATCTACTGATATTATCTTGATTTTTATATTAGTTATGTCTATTATTGTATGATAACTCATTTGAGATATGTTGTTTCTAATATCCTGGTATGTCAGAAAGCAACTACGACTTATGTAATTGAAGCACGAGTAGCGTTATGTTTATCGTCATAGGAAAGCTAATCGATGAGTGGTATTCAAGTCCTGGATAAGGCTGTCTGCGTTTCACTTTTTTTAAAATGCTACAGTAGAAAGGGTATGTTTCCTATTGGTACTGAGATTTGTTTTCAATTCTCCAAAACAACTCAAAGTTGGAAATTCAGATTGTTTTTCTTTCTCCTAGATCGGTTGGCCTTGTTAAGTATCTGGTCGGCATCCTTAGTTCCAGATGTAGTAAGTAAGTAAGCAAGCCAATAAGAATCCGGTGATATAGTATTCTTTGTAAGTCCGACGTCCAAGAGAATCCAAGTGTCAATGACATAAGTTTAGAATGGGGCCTCTATTAATACAGCAGAAGCAGCAGCAGCAGCAGTGCCAGTGATTGGACAATAGGAATGCCTTCGGTGGTCACGTGGTAGTCAACGGGTCTATATTTAGGAGTAGGTATCTACCACACGCCTTATATCAAAAATAAATCCAACAGGCCTACCAAAATTATGTCTCGATTTCCCAATCAAAACTCGAAAGTGTGTTCTTCGGCATAGTTCATATGTTATCTGTAGGTAATTCCATGTCAAATCATCCAGGCCATGTCACCAACCCCCGTCAATTTATCTGAAATTTTGTCCACGTGTGGACAATGTTAAAGTAAAACAATCCCGAACATTTGAGCTTCCAATTCCAAATATTCAACAGCTGAACGGAAACACTCAAAACATAAAAGGAAAAAAAATAACTGATCTTGTAGCTTCGCGTCTGAGCAAAAACCAAACTATATATTTGGTACGAATAATGTTCAATATATGTAAAAGTAAAGTCGACGGGGCGGCCTAAAGTCGATATCAGCCAGTCAGCAAGGGAGTCTATCCCCTTTTCAATAGCGCTAGACCAAGGAGATTGTTTTTTAGCATCTGAGGTGGAGCGCCACACATACCATCAGCTCCTTACTTTAATGATAATTTAAAAGAGAATGTGTCATATACACAGTGCCACATCGATATTTTTTCACTTATTGATCTTATGAAAAGATCAGAAATCATTAATAACTTTAAAATGGTTGGTTAGTTTAATAGCATGTTTGAATTTCTCAGGTCAAAAAAGTTTTATAAACCAATCTTACTTGTGGAGAAGCTATAGAACTCATTTTACAGACAAAAATAGATTTCAAAGGGTAGCCATATTTGCGCCTCCCTTCATTCTACTCAACACTAAGGGACACCGTGGAACTATCAAAGAATTATTCACTAAGGACCAGCTTCTGTTTAACACAAGGGGGGTGTCCCTTGTGTGTAAAACTGTAAAGTGCTCCCACTTAAAGCCTAAAAATTGCCACAAAAATCAGATCTCATATAAAAGATGGACAAGGCAGGGTTAGATCTCATATATAAGATCTTATTATATAGACATGGCTGTTTGAATTTCACATGGCGCTAATAATCTTGGGAAAGGTATGAATCCAACTATACTCCCTCCATCTATGGGTAAATTGTAGGACAGGCTGGGCTCTTCGACCTTGGTATGGCAACCGCTCTAGGAAAAGGAAAACTCTAAATTCAAACCTGTTAAACCCCGATTAAAAATAGACATTGTGTCACATCTTGCTCGTGAGGAGAGGTTGGTAAATACATAGTACTGGTATAATATTTACCTTGAAATTAAAAATTAAGTGTACTAATATACTATAAATACATTATTATATTTTGTGAGATGAGCATGTTTTTTACGGTTATTATCAGAGGAAATTTAATACACAAGATTCTGGGAAAGGTATAAATCTTTCTCTTCTTCGGAGATAGATTTGCCTATCGAAGTTTCTGTAGTTATTTCTTTTAGGAATGAATTCAAATTATATGATAATTCCATATTTTCCCTCAATATTGGGTTATTCTATAACATTTTCTTCCGCATTGCTTGGAAAATAACATTAATTTAAATGATTTTAACTAGTTTGTTTGGGGTATATTTTATAAAGCCGGAATTTTCAACTATTACAGAAAAATGTTTTGATTCTTATCTGTTATTAGTACATTTACTGCAAAATAAAAGGTAAGCGAACACCTCCCTGTGATCATTCGTTAATCATTGCCAAGAAGAGTAATAATATAAGACGATCAATGTATATATATGCTATATTTAAGGTCCTTGTATATTTAAGAACCTTGTATAGTGTGATATTTAGGTCTCACTAGGTATATTCACACTTATTCACACATATTCACTTATTCACACATATTCACTTATTCACACATATTCACACTTATATAACAGACACACACTTATTCACACATAATAAAATCAATGAATATATATATATGCTATATCTAAAGTCCTTGTATATTTAAGAACCTTGTATAGTGTGATATTTAGGTCTCACTAGGTATATTCACCCTTATTCACACATATTCACTTATTCCCACATACTCACACTTATATAAGACACACTTATTCACACATAATAAAATCAATGAGTAGATATATGCTATATCTAAGGTCCTTGTATATTTAAGAACCTTGTATAGTGTATTTAGGTATCACTAGGTATACCTTCTTTTTTGCCTTCCGCCAAACTGAGTTCACTTTAGTAAATTATAACGCAAGGTGCCCTGCTTTGTACAGATCATAATCGGTTACTTTCGTTTTCACTGGGTATTCAAAACTTCAGACCTTGTAGAAAACTAATTGAAGATTGAAGATTCCATTGGCTAGAAATTTTCAGTAACCAGATATTCACCAAGCTACTTTAACTCATACTAGCAAATATATGCACCCCACGGGTGCAAGTCTTTAAGTTTTAATATAATAAAATATCATATTAAATTAGAAAGGCTAATGAAACTGAATAAGAATTCAGATAAAAATATCTGAAACAGAGGGGTTATGATTGAAAAATAGAACAGCTTTGAAACTAACTCTTCCATCATTTTCACTTACTCCCGTCTTTCATTGGTAAATTTTCCTAATTTAACTATTTAGTTAAAATAGGAAGTAAAGAATAATATTTCAGTTATTTCTTCTTGTTAATGGATTGCTTTTAAGATTTATCCCCGAGATTTTTGTTCATATTCATTAAGATAAAACCAAACAATTAGAAATCAATAATACTAAGCATATATTTATTAAAATCAAATTTTTAAGATCAATATGCAAATTAGCTTTCCCATTGACACTATAATCCGCTATTTTGTTGTATATATAAATACAATTGCATGTTATTAGTATGTAGATATGGTCAACAGTCTTAACGATGTAAAACAATTTTATTAATAATTGAGGTTTAAATAAAAATAAAATCATGGAGAATATGATGTAAATAACAAAGGGAGTTGTGACTTGAATAGTAATATAGTTTCGGTTACAGACATACAAACCCACAATCTCCATTATAATAATATATATATATATATATATATATATTAATCCTAATGAGTCAGCTATACTAACAAATAATTTTTCTTACTAGCTCATCAGGGCAAGAATCTGAACAATGCCCTGATGAGCAAGTAAGCGAAACTATTAGTTGATATATCTGATACATTAGGATTAATATTGCTATTTCTTAGGTATCAAGTACTCTTTACATTTTAGTTTTAGACAAACCTAGCGGCATATATATATATATATATATATATATATATATATATATATATATATATTATATATATATATATATATTGGCCAAGTGATATAGTGCTAATCAATTACTTTCGGTTTGTGTGACTCTTTAGGTGCTTTCTTTGTTTTTTTTGTTTTTTTTTTTGTTTTGTTGTTTTGTTTTTTTGTTTTTTTTGGAGGGGGGTTCTCAGGCAGTTGTTTAACTATAGTTTTACTAACAAATAATTTGCGTTTTTTTATTTACCGCAAGAGTTTACCAATAGGATTAGTATATATATATATATATATATATATATATATATATATATATGAACTAAGTTCACGTTAGTAAATCATAATGCTGGGTGGTGCTCTGCTTAGTAAAGATCATTAGTAGTGATTGTTGTTATCACTGGGTGTTCCAAGTTTCAGACCTTGTAGAAAAATAATTGATTTGTTGTGTTCTGTATAGAATTGGGGGAGATATGCGGCTTCAAAGGTGCCCCCAAAATGCCATTTTTCAGTTACCTATCTTGGCGAAAATTTAAGCTATCGATTTTATTGTTTTTTCCCATGGATTCTAATGTCTTGAATTTACTGATGGTGAAAAAAGTGCTCAATTCGGAGTTTTAGGTGACTTTTGAGGCCTGATAATTCCCCTGAGAGTGAGTAAAAATGGCCAATTTCCTGCACAAATAAAGTGCCAAATTAATATCATTTTCTGATAGAGTAAAAGATGGTTGAGTTCTGTGGAGAATTCGGGGAGATATGCGGCTTCAAAGGTATCCCCAAAATGCCATTTTTCAGCGGTTATAAGTCTCCGTATCTTGGTGAAAATTTAAGTTATCGATTTTATTGTTTTTTTTTTCATAGATTCTAATGCCTTGAATTTACTGATGGTGAAAAAAGTGCTAAATTCGGAGTTTTAGATGACATTTGAGGCCTGATAATCCCCTGAGAGTGGGCAAAAATATCTTGCAAGTTTCACAAGGTTGAATGATATGGCAATCGCATATCGATGGTGTACCATATTGATCAGCATCAGTAGACATGTTAACGTAAAGCAATCCGCGATCGTTGTGTCAATCACTTGTCTAATAATTACTTAATAACATTTTCAGTTGGAAATATAGTTGGTACTTAGGAAAATGAAATCGATTTGTTTTGATAATTCTTGGCATTAAAAAAAATGTATTCTCATTCTTTTCGCTTGGATGCCGTTCTTCAAAAGAGATGGAAAAAAATGAGAAGAGGAAGAAAATAGCAAGAAGAATCCACAGAGAGAGAGGGAGAGAGAGAGAGAGAGTGAGAGAGAGAGAGAGAGAGAAGGTTGAGAGAGAGAGAGAGAGAAGGTTGAGAGAAAGTGATTGTATGAGAGAGGGTGAGAAAGAAAAAAAATTATATGTGTTAAAGTGTGTGAGAGAGAGAGAGAGAGAGAGAGAGAAAGATAGATAGATAGATAGATAGATAGAGAGAGAGAGAGAGAGAGAGAGAGAGAGAGAGAGAGATTGTATTTCAAATAATAATGTGACGAAAAATATTTGCATCGATTTTATTTGTGAACGTAGAAAAGCTGTCGAAGAAGAATCGATATATATATATATATATATATATATATATATATATATATATATATATATATATATAATATATATATATATATTTCCAGCGTATATATATATATATATATATATATATATATAATATATATATATATATATTTCCAGCGTCTCTCAATTTTCAAATTATTCTAAGAACGTTAACTCCCTTTCAGAAATTCTTTGAACCGATTGATAAACAAGGACTATCACAGTCTCCTCATTATTCTGTGATAAAATAATTTTTTTTTTACTCTTCCTTATATCAACAAAAGCCCTGAAGAAGATCTACTAAACAGATTGAAACACTGCAGCGTCGGCTAATAAACTTACCACTCATTTTATTTAAACCTGTGTTTTTTCAAATATATATTATATATATATATATATTATATATATATATATATATATTATATATAAGCAACACAAGTCAGGATCTACATTTTTGCATTTCAACTTGGTCTGATATTTAACCAGAGGCTGTTGTAAGATGATAACGGTCGGAAGATTAAGGAACAAGCGTATTAATGTATAGAAAGGAGACTATTTGAGTTTTTCACATCAGCGTAAGCTGGTGGTCTTTCACTGGAGTCTGAGTGACAGCAAGTCACCCCAGATCTCCAGGACTCTTCTGAGTATTCTGGCAGATTGCAGCAGCATAGTATTCTGGATGGTCTCAATTCTTCCTCTAATTTCCAGATTTTCTAGTCCCTTTCCCAAGCCTCTTGGGACCGTTCCAAGTGCGCCAACTACAATTGGTATTACATTGACTTTCATATTCCATATCATTTTCTGTTCTCTGGCAAGGTCCAGGTATTTGTCCATCTATTCGTTTTCCTTCATCTTCACCATTATTATTATTATTATTATTATTATTATTATTATTGTTGTTGTTGTATTTGCTTCTCATCCCACTTATGAGGGCGTGACACAAGGACATTTTTATGTGGACCAACCCACAAGCCGAATCTCATGGCTGGTAGGCACAAAAAATGTGTTGATCCGGCATTCCCCCACAAGGGATGCGCCTCAGGCGCTGGACAATAAACCCAGCCCTGCCCCTTTAAATCGGGGGGCAGGTGTTGCCTGGGGGGATAGCCCCTGGGATAAACGCTGTTAATTTACATTAACAAACACAGGCCCCGAATGGCCCGTGTTGTTAACGTATTTATTATTATTATTGTTATTATTATTATTATATAATATAGGTGCTATATTTCTAATCAGATAGTGCTCAATATCATTGATAGAGCGTTTATATATGAGTTAAGTTAGCGTGGACAGGGAGTCAACTACTGATTACTGTCAGTTTCTCGCCTATGCGATTAAATTAGAGTAAGGTCCCAACAGTCTGGTTATATTAGGGAACAATAGGAAGCGCGTGGTGTAATGGTTAAAGTCATGGGAAATGGACTCGTCGCTCCGAGTTCAAATCCTGGACGGGGTAATTGCATTTCACTTAGCGCTAATACCCTTGGGAAAGGTATGAATCCTACTCTCCCTCCAGCTATGGGCAAATAGTAGGTCAGACTGGGCTCTTTAACCTTGGTTAGGCAACCGGTCTAGGAGAAGGACAACTCTGAATTCAAACCTGTTAAACTCCGCTTAAGAAATTGACCTTGTGTCGCATCCTGCTTTTGCGGAGGGGTTGGTAAATATATTTATTAGGGAACAATCTTTAAGACCTTCTACTGAAGACCTAGTGTGACATTAATAGTCTCTTATAGACTGACCTCATGACCTCATATTCGTTTTCCTTCATCTTCACCATTATTATTATTATTATTATTATTATATTATTATGGTATTTGCCTCTTATCCCACTTATAAAGGCGGGACACAAGGACATTTTATGTGGGCCCACCCACAAGCCGAAGCTCATGGCTGGTCGGCACAAAAAATGCGTTGATCCCGTCGGCATTCCCCCACAAGGGAGGCGCCACAGGCGGTGGGCAATAAACCCTGTCCTACCCCTTTAAATCGAGGGAGCAGATGTTACATTAACAAACACAGACCCTGAAAGGCCCGTGTTGTTAACGTATTTATTATTATTATTATTATTATTATTATTATTATTATTATTATTATTATTATTATTATTATTATATAATATAGGTGCTATATTTCTAATCAGATAGTGCTCAATATCATTGATAGAGCGATTATATATGAGTTAAGGTAGCGTGGACAGGGAGTCAACTACTGATTACTGACAGTTTCTCGCCTATGCGATTAAGTTAGAGTAACGTCCCAACAGTCTGGTTATATTAGGGAACAATCTCTAAGACCTTCTACTGAAGACCTAGTGTGACATTAATAGTCTCTTATAGACTGACCTCATGACCTCATGACCTCATATGGTTGCAGTACAGACCTTTATTTGGTATCAATACAATCACATTCCCAGTTGATAGATTGATTTGACACAATAAAGAATTGTGTCTCAAAGCTTCTCTCATAATTTATAGTTTGCTGACCGTTCAATTACTGTTAATCACTTCAGATCAATAACAACCGGTCACTTGAGCTGTCGGGGGATTTTCTAGACAATGGACTCATTTCTATAAATGAGCATGTGGCCTCCGTTGACCACGGCTGCAAAAGTGAACAACAATGGGTATTGACCTACAAAAGAGCCTAAAACCCTCTTAGATGCATTTTCAAATACCTCTTGGCTTTGTTATATGTCTGAATCTTGGGATGAGTGTTGATGTGTATGGTTTGGTTTGTTTTGTTTTGTTTTGTTTTACGGCATATCAACCTCAGTGGGTCATTTAATGCCGATAAAGTTTTGAAATAAATCAATTCTTAATGGATAATACAATTTTGTTTATAAACTCATGTTTTTCTATTTAACCCATTGATGGGACCCTAACAGCTACTACCACTCCGAGTCAGAGTGGACCAGGGAGCAATGGTGATGAAGGTGTGCTCCACATTCCCCAAACCTCCAAAACTGGAACCTCACCATCAAATAGAGTTTAACGTCATTCCCAGGACATGTAGACCCACAGGGTGGCTTCTAGCACCCATATGATAAAAAGGGGTTGGGGCTTGCCATAACGGCAATAGGATTGGGGAAATCATATAGGTGCTAGGGCTTGACGTGACCAGCCGATTGATCGGAGGGGGCCTCTCCGATCGCCCGTTTAGCCCAAGATATGGCCAGAGTGGTGTATTGCAAGTCATGAACTGCTCATCCACCTGGGCTCTATCCTTAAGCATCACGGGTCGCCACCCACGACCATCAGGTGGCCCCATTGGGGGAGTCTTACCCCTATGCAGAGGTGCAGTCGGTGCATTCTAACGTCCCAGCCGACAAGGCGGTGTTGATGTGTAATAACATTATTAATAGAAGGACCTGTGAATATACCACAGTATGATAATCTAATTATTACAACGTTTGATATGTTTACGTAAGTACTATTGAAAAATTACTACAATATGTAAGTAAGTAAGTAAAGTCGTCGGGGTGGCCTCAAGTCCGTATCAGCCAGACAGCGAGGGAGTCTATCCCCTTTTCACTAACGCTAGACCAAGGAGATTGTTTTTGCGTCTGAGGTGGAGCACCACACCTACCATCAGCTCCTTACTTTACCGCACAGATCCCTGAGTTGGCGAGGGCCGGTATCGAACAAGGAAATTTGTGGCTTCTAGCCGAACGCTCTACCGACTGAGCTTACCCGAACTCCCTCTCCCTCTCCCTCTCCCTCTGGGAAATACAAACAGCCACGTGACTTGAGATAAATCTAATTCAGGTTTTCATAGAGACATCGTTAATAAATAAGATTTATTCTATGGATAGATTAATTATTGTGACTATAAATTAAATAAGTAAAGGAAAAGTAAAGTCGTCGGGGCGGCCTAAAGTCGGTATCAGCAGGTCAGCGAGGGAGTCTATCCCATTTTCAATAGCGCTAGACCAAGGAGATTGTTTTTAGCATCTGAGATGGAGCGCAAATTCCTGTGCTACTCATACGCTGAGTTGACGAGGACCGGTATCGAACTAGGAACATTGTGGTTTCTAGCCGAACGCTCTACCGACTGAGCTAACTCGGCCCCTTAAATCAAATACTCACTGATAAACTTACGTAATTCCTTAGGGTATTGTGATATGAGCAGTGATGTAGTTTAGGTTAGAGAAAGACACCGAACCTCCATTATAATATGATATATCATACCAGATACAGTTTTACCCTACAATGTGACTCCGTTTGTTCAACCCTATAAATGATTATTTTTGTGGTGAATTGTGGTACTTAAAACGGTAAACATAATACCAACCTTCAGTCTTCGATACCACTGATATTAGAGATCAATTTGGAAGTTTTGGAAGTCCGTGCTGATTATTATTATTATTATTATTATTATTATTATTATTATTATTATTATTATTATTATTTTATTTTTATTTATTTTTTGTAATTTTAGCAGTCTTATTTCCAACCTCAATCTCTCTGCACTCTACAAGGATATTTAATGAACTTATCTAAGCGTAATCTAACACCAGATAAATATCGGCGTGAATAGAAAGAAATATTTTTGTTCCTTTTCGTTAAAATTTCCTTCAGTGAAAATCAGCATTAAACAAAGACAGAGTCAAAAAGTAATGCAATGTTGTTTAGGACAGGAATAATTACCAACACAGAAACATGTATCATACATCAAAATGAAGCTGGTCCTCTGTGGATCACGTCACTACTTCTCCTCATAGTCACCGTTTATCTCTATAGCAATGTTCCAACTTCGACTGAGGGCATGTATCCCTGCCCCGGAAAATTCTGTTGACTGTTCTTTGAGTCCCTTCTTCACTACCTATTTCACTTCCACGTTAGTGGAATAATGTTTGCCCCTCAATGGGTCACGTTTTGTTTCGTATATATATATATATATATATATATATATATATATATATATTCAGTTCCTAGACGAAGTTGTTGGAATTACACATAGCGCTAATACCCTTGGGAAAGGTATGAATCCATATATTCTCCCTCCGGCTATGGGTTAAATAGTAGGGAAGACTGGGCTCTTTAACCTTGGGTAGGTAAATAGTCTAGGAGAGGGATAACTCTGAATTCAAAATTCCTGAGGTCAGTCGTTGATTGGGTTCGAGGCATTCCTTGATGCACCAATTCTTTCCTATCGACTGTGCCAAAAAGTGTGGAATGGTCCTACACAAGCCTTCACCACTATAAACAAATCACTGTGTTGGTTGTTCACTGGATGAATACTCATGCGTCGAAAATGGACGAGAGAGTCCATTTTATATATATATATTATATATATATATATATTAAATTTTACTTGAAGACACTTACAACGCATGTATCGCATAAAATTTGATACTTTTCTTATAGAAAATGAACTTGACAAGTGTAATCCCGGCAAAGGATGGCTCGGTGTGTAGAATACCGTACAGACTGTTTTGACTTTATTAAGTCTCATCAGCGGTATATACTAACGATTTCCCTCCGACAGAAATCGAAACCGGGACTTCAGCAGACACAGTGAAACACTAGTGAAACACTTTTATCGCCTCGGTCACAGTACACAGCTGACCATCCTAGCGAAATTAAGCTTGTCAAGTGATACTTACACGCCTCTACCATAATAGGTAAGGGGGTGTTATAGGGAGAATAATAACAAACATACCGTATGCCCTTCGGCGAACTGAATAAGATTTTTGGATGTTTGTTTATTTTAGAAACGTTGCTGAATAAAGTATATATTAAATTTTTACTTGAAGGCACTTACAACGCATGTATCGCATAAAATTCGATACTTTTTCTTATAGAAAATGAACTTGACAAGTGTAATCCCGGCAAAGGATGGCTCGGTGTGTAGAATACCGTACAGACTGTTTCGACTTTATTAAGTCTCATCAGCGGTATATACTAACGATTTCCCTCCGACAGAAATATATATATATATATGATTCAATCTCGATACTTTTCTAAAACACCTGGCCTCTATGAATATATCTATCTACACGTTTATCTATCTATAACCTACTGTAAACAAAACTAATATTTTTTTCTCTTCTGTTAGAAATGATTGGGTAAGTTTAGTTGGGGAAAACATAACACAAAATTCTTACAATTTATATCTGTTTCTCATATAAGAGAAATGTATTGTATTTTCTTTTCATTTTTCTCCTATCAAATATACTTTTCTTTTTTTTTTTTTCATTTTCCCCAACATAATAATTGAGCAGCTATAAAAACTTTGTGCGTTTGAACAAAATTACTAGACGACACGTTGTAAATAATTTATAAATTAATTTTCACCTGAATAAAACAATTCTAAGGAAATCTTTTCTCTCGTCTTCCGTCCAAAAATACTGAGGAAATGACTTAACAGGTCAGTGAATACAAGAGCCAGACAAACCAGTTTAAAGAGTACAAAAAAAACCCTTCTGCTTCAAAGATTACAAACAGTGTATCTCTGTGAGGCTTTAGACTACACCGACTATACCTCTGCAGATGGTAAATACCCCCCACCCCTATGGAACTACCTGTTGGTCCTGGGTGGCGACTCGTGATGCTTAAGAATGGAGCCCTGGTGGCTGAGCAGCCTATGAATTACATCACTCTACTATGGCTTTTATTTAGGCTAGACGGTCGTTTGGAGAGACACCCTCCGATCAATCGGTTGGTCATGTTAAACCCTAGTAACCTATATGATAATTGCTGATGATATATAGTAGGAGGCGCGTGGTGTAATGGTTAAAGTCATGGGAAATGGACTCGTCGACCCGAGTTCAAATCCTGGACGTGGTAATTGCATTTCACTTAGCGCTAATATCATTGGGAAAAGTACGAATCCTACTCTCCCTCCAGCTATGGGTAAATAGTAGGCCAGACTGGGCTCTTTAACCTTGGTTAGGCAACCGGTCTAGGAGAAGGAAAACTCTGAAATCAAACCTGCTGAACTCCGCTTAAGAAATTGACCTTGTGTCGCATCATGCTCGTGCGGAGGGGTTGGTAAATCTATATGATTATTGCTGTTATGGTAAACCCCGACGCCTTTTTAACATATATGTGAAAGAAGACGCTGACTTAGTGTCCTAGCTATGACGTTGAACTGCATCCAGTGATGAAGTAACAATACTGGCATAGGGAAGGCTGCGTGTTCGAATCACGTCGAGGTCACCAGTTTATAGGGAATATGAAATGATGGGATGAAGAGAAATAAAAAGTCACAACTGTTTCGAAGTATGGATGAATACTTTATTGTTTAGACCGTTAAGTCTGGACGCTAAAGTCCAGACGCTCAGAAATTTTTATTTATTTAATTTTGATTTCATTTTATTGTATTTAAATTCCCACACTGGAACTCTGGAGAGGATGGAGTAATACTTCGTGGTCATTAATCCCTCGAGTACACTTACATTCTCATTACTCCCATGTGTATTCCTAAATTGCCATTGCTGTCAGGTCCGCTCTGACCCGGAGTGGCTGTACCTATTACTTATCTATGGGTTAAATAGATCACAAACTGCGATTTAAAAGAACATGTTTAAAAAAGAGTCTAAAAGAATTGAATACACAACAAGAATGAATTAAAGAAAATCGTATAAGATAACCCAAGTGTTGCCATGCCGTAAAAACCAACCAACCAGCCAACCAACAAACGGCGTAATTTTATTCTAACATAATATTTTACGAGTCCTTGAAAGTGAACAATTTACTTAACAAAGAAATAATTTCTAAGATGATAATATACTTTTTTGATTTTTAAAGAAAAATGTATAAGTTTTGTTTGTTTTTTGTTGGTTTTTTTTAGGGGGGGGGGGGTTCAGTCAAATAACGTTATGTAATTTGTATTCTTTTTTATTGTTTCAATCTACTCGATAAATATAATTATGTCTGTGTATCTGTCTTTATTAAGAGTTTTGACAACCAAACCACTAGACATAATTGATACGAATAAGCACTTTTCAATCTATATCAAAATATAATATATTGTCGAAATCATAATATATATTTTGAAATTAGATCACTGTACAAATTATTGTAAGACATTTTCCCCTGTGACAGCTACTTACTTCCGCTTAATATCAGCATATTTATATTTCAGATAAAATACTTTGAGTGATCATAACTACCAGGTTGCGAGTTCAATCTCCAACCTACCACTGGAGATCCTCAAGAAAGCGATGGTGGTGGCGATACCGAACCAAGGTCGCAACACCGGCAATCTGTTGCAAGATTAATTCTCCCTACTTCAGATACGAGGCAAGGTGTTGTTTTCTGAAAGGTGGCATCTCCACGCTCGACGGTAAGCCTCTAAAGCCAGTAGAAAAATTCACCTACCTAGGTAGTAATATCTCATCCACAGAAAGCAATGTTAATGCACTCAGAGGGAAGGCATGGTTTCTCTATAAACCTTATATATATATCACTTATATGGAAGTCAGACGGCAATTCCTCCAGGAAGTAGTGGTATCAGTGCTGCTGTATGGCTGCACTACTTGGAGCTTGATGAGGCGCCTGGAAAATAGGATGGGAGCTGCACAAGGATATTGCATGCGATCTTGAACAAATCGTGGAAGCAAAATCCCACAAGGAAGCAGCTATATGTCCAGCTGCCCTCTGTCACACAAACCATCAGAATAAGATGAACGTGACATGTTGGAGAAGTAACGATGAACTCATAAGCGACGTCCTTCAGTGAATACTAACACATGGACATGATAATATGGGCCGGCCAGCAAAGCTCTACATAGACCAGCTCTGTGCGGATACTGCACGCTGTGCGGAGGACCTCCGGGGATCAATGAATGATAGGGATGACAATGAAAATGAGGACAATAGTCCGAATAATACAAATGAAACTAATTATCAAGCCTCATCTAAAAAATGTAGAGAAATAGTAAATAACAAATGTCTTTCCGATGCCAATCTGCACAAGAATAAATGTTCGGTTGCTCTCTCTCTCTCTCTCTCTTCTCTTCACACACACACACACACACACACACACACACACAATATATAATATATATATATATATATATATATATATATATGAAGAAAATGTTTTCAAAAAACATAACAGACACAGGATGTTATGATCAGAGGAAAAAATGTATATGTCTATACATAAGTATTTCGGTTTTAAATCATCATCATGACAATGCAAAAGAAATTTTTGTAACGGAGAAAAATGAAAAATGTTAAGTGTATAGTTGATGTGTGAATATAATATTATTTACCGTTAATTTTTTGGATATTAATGTTTAGAAAATAAAAAAATTGTTAATAGATAATTTTCTTATTTTCTAAACATTAATATCCATATGAAATACGTCATATCAATGTTAACATTTCATCTCGGCCTATTCACGTTCTACATGCGTCATCCTATGACCTTCATTTTCTGTTTTTTTTCACATGCAATGATCACGTCATTAGCTTTCGTAAAGAAAGGCACATATAAACATGTGTAACATGTGTGTCTGTTATATTTTTTGAAAACATTTTCTTCACATATTGTCGGATTAATTTCCTCATCGTATTTCCATATATATATATATATATATATATATATATATATATATATATAGAGAGAGAGAGAGAGAGAGAGAGAGATTGACTTTTATTCGATTTGTTTACGCTTTACATTTAAACCGATATGCACGCCTAATTCATTTAATTATAATCAATTAATTAATAAATTAGGTATGACTTTAATTAAGCACATAATTCCCTACAAATTGTCGGCCTTCGCCATTTCAAAGACATCGTTTGACCACTTCATATATATATATATATATATATATATATATATATATATATATTCACCTGTTGTTTATAAACTTGAGTTCTTTGGTGACTGTAAATATACATCTACAGAAGTATGTATCAATTAAAGGTTTGCGAGAGATTTTGTCATGGATATCCACGCTGATGGTGCGACATGATGATGATGATGATGATGATGATGATGATGATGATGCTGTCTTTCCGTTTTTGTCAGTTGCTGTTGTTTGGTTTGCAAGTGATTTATTAAGTTCCCCACTTCCCCTTGTCGCTGAGGATGCCCACTTCGCCCCGTCGCATTACTTTCCGAGGAAATCGCTACAATTAAAAAGTGAAAATGATTTGATACTTTGATGCAAATTAAGATTCTGTCTTCATTAATTTGATTGATATTTTTTTCATCTTTTTTTTAATTCTCTTTTCTTTCTTTCTTTCTTTCTTTTCTTTCTTTCTTTCTTTCTTTCTTTTTTTTCTTTTCGCAAATCAACATTTAAAGATTAATATTCGTAAAATATTTGTATTTAACACATGAAAAAAGACATTAATTATTAAAGAAAATAACAAGAAAAATGGTTTCGCATTTAAGATAAATTGAAGTGCTCATATTCCTGACCTTGTTGTCGAGTTTGTTAATTTATTAAATTTCTCTCTGTTGATTTAAGAGTTTGAGAAAAATGTCGACTGAATACAGTGATCTTCAAAAAAGAATGCATCAAAAGAAAAAAAAACAAACCTAAATAACAAATTAGTATTATTTGGTTTGGTTTGTTTTGTTTTACGGCATATCATCCTCAGTGGATCATTTAATGCCGATAAAGTTTTGAAATAAATCAATTCTTAATGGATAATACAATTTTTTTTATAAATACATTTTTCTATTTAACCCATAGATGGGACCCTAACAGGTACTACCACTCTGGGTCAGAGTGGACCAGGGAGCAATGGTGATGAAGGGGTGCTCCACATTCCCCAAACCTCCAAAACTGTAACCTCAGCATCAGATAGACTTTAACGTCATTCCCAGGACATGTAGACCTGCAGCCACCGCCTTCGAGCACCCATATGATAAAAAGGGCTTGGGGCTTGCCATAAGGTCAATAGGGTTGGGAAAATCATATAGGTGCTAGGGCTTGACGTGACCAGCCGATTGATCGGAGGGGGCCTCTCCGACCGCCCGTCTAGCCCAAGATAGGGCCAAAGTGGAATATTGCATGTCATGAATTGCTCATCCACCTGGGCTCTATCCTTAAGCATCACGGGTCGCCACCCACGTCCAACAGGTGGCCCCATTGGGGGAGTCTTACGCCTCTGCAGAGGTGCAGTCGGTGCATTCTAACGCCCAGCTGACAGGGCGGTAGTATTATTTGTATTATTCGGACTATTGTCCTCATCTTCATTGTTATCTGTACAACGTTTCGGCCGATATGCACTCCGGCCTTCTTCGGGTATTTCTTGTCGGACTCGGGAACCTTCTTGTCGTAATCGGAAGCCATCACGGAACTTTGAACGTGATGACTCCCGATTACGACAAGAAGGTTCCCGATTACAACATGGTTCCCGAGTTCGAAAAGAAGGTTCCCAAGTCTAAGATGGTTCCCGAGTCCGACAAGAAATACCTGAAGAAGGTCGGAGGGCACATCGGCCGAAACGTTGTACAGATAGCAATGAAGATGAGGACAATAGTTCGAATGATACAAATAATACTAATCATCAAACCTCAAAAATTCAGAGAAATAGTAAATAAATATTTCTCCGATGACAATCTGCACAAGAATAGATGTTCGGTTGCTCACATAAACACACACACACACACACACACACACATTATCTCTAGCCACACTGATGATACGTAAACGTCTAAACACTATGTCTACGGAAGACTAATATATGCTTCCAAAACCCGGTAGAGCTCTCTAGGGGGACGATAATTGAACTTTCACCGTTTAGCGTAAGGCATTACTCGCCTGTTGTTTATAGACTTTAGTTCTCTGGTGACTGTAAATTTACATCTACGAAATCTTTTCTGCTCGGCAACTTCAGGAGAAATGCATCGAACAGCATTTAGCATTCTACTAGTTGGCGAGGGCTGGTATCGAACCAGGAAGCTTGTGGTTCCGAGACAGACGCTCTACCGACTGCGCTAGCGGTTCCTAAAATGCCGTAGCGGAGACGACGGCCGCGGACGTACTTAGGCGACTGACGACGTCATATTGAGGCTGTTTCAGAAATGACTCTGCACAAATTGAACTTAATGGGCTAAAAAAGCTTATCTCGGCCAACTTACCCAGAATCTCTCTCTCTCTCTCTCTCTCTCTCTCTCTCTCTCTCTCTCTCTCTCTCTCTCTCAAACACACACACACACACACTCACACACATTCTATTACTATATGCGCCGAAATACATTATTGGGTACAAGTGTGTAGCAAAAATTAGTTATGTCCTCTCACACCAACGACGATATTATTAATGATTGCGTAAGCGTTCTTGCTACTTATATAGTAAGCAGCACGTGTTCAATTTAAATAAATTAGAATTAGAATTAAATTAGTGAAATAGATCACTAATTAAGACTGAACCTATTCTAGTACTCACCCTTATAAGCGGAGTTTAACAGGTTTGAATTCAGAGTTTTCCTTTTTCTAGACCGGTTGCCTAACCAAGGCTAAAGAGCTCAGTCTTCCCTACTATTTACCCATAGCACGAGGAAGAGTACTTGGATTCATACCTTTCCTAAGTGTATTAACGCTATGTGAACTGTAGCTTCGTCTAGGATTTGAAATGGGGTCGACGAGTCCATTTCCTACGACTGTAACCATTACACCACGGCCGCCAACTACGGCTTTGCACGCGTGGTTCGGCGATCGTGATGAATGCCGACCATAGCGTACGCCTACCCACAAATGTTGAGGGCGATCTCCGGCCAGGGCCACGCCACCTCGTTGATGTTTGACCTTGGAAATCCTATCCGTAGTGATTGGAGTTAAGTATTAGGTAAGAATATTTGATAT
>CM042153.1:8652006-8659506 GCA_023376005.1 Doryteuthis pealeii | reverse complement strand
CACCGAGTGGAAAGGTAGAACTGTTCCCATTAACGACAAGCTAGTCGTACATGTACCATTGATTGTAAATACACTTGTCTTATTTTACCCTATCTCGACTTGACTTCTTTTTACTGTTGGGACTAACATCACAACAAATAGTCAAGACGCCTGGTGAGGAAAAACAGAAACACGAGGGAAGATAACTCTTCCAGCCAAACACGGGCAGATAATCCCACAGACGTAAGCCCCACACAGACACACACACAAATGGGGCCGTTGGTGACGATCCGTGATGTTTAAAGATGGGTCTCTGGTGGCTAAGCAGTCCATAACATGCAACACTCCAATTTGTATTACCTTAGAACCCCAACACTTCCAGTGCCTCGCAATTACCCTGTTGGGCAACTTTCTCTCGGTTCATCTTTAGACTTATGGACGGTCACATCAAGCCTATAAGATCGTTCAATATGGCAACCCCAACCCTTTTATTATATATGTACTAAAAGGCGGTGGTTGAGGGTCTTGGTGTTCTGGGTAATACGTTAAACTCAATCAAGTGGTGTAGTTCTAGTTCAGGTGCTCTAGGGAATGTGTAGTACCCCTTAATCACCATTATTCCCAGGTCAATTGAGCCGGAATGGGAGTACATGTTAGGGTCCCATGGCATTAAAGAAAATGTGTTTAAAAATGTTTTTTAAAATGTCAAAATTAGTACTATTACTGTTAAAAAGCATTAGTCAATATTTTAAAAGAAATGTGCCTAACTCCATCGTATAAAGATAACAAAACATAGAAAACTATAGTGGAATCTCATCCCAATACCAGAACAAGAAACTACAAAAAAATAAAGAACAAAAGCAAAACAAAACAAAAACCAGGTGGCTCAAAGAACGGTCAACAGAATTTTAGGGGCGGGGATACATTTTATTTACCTCGTACCCTACTTGTACGGGTTAGGCACAAAGCCCTATTAACGTGGGACCACCCACAAACCGAAGCTCATGGGTGGCGGGTGAAAAGTTGCGTCGATCCCGTCGGCATTCCCACTCAAGGGGGCGCCTCAGGCGCTGGGCAATAAACCCAGCCCCTTTAAATCGAGGGGGCAGGTGTTGCCTGGGGGGATGGCCCCCTGGGATCGACGCCGTTAATTATAGCAATCCCCACCCGTTGGGCGGGGCTGCATGCTCCCATTCGAAGGTGGAACATTGCTATTAAGAGAAACGGTAACTATGTGGAAAATTAGGGATGTGACCCACAGAGGACCAGCTTCATTTCAAAAATTTCTCTCGGTACATCTTTAGACTGAAATGCACTTTTCTAAACCGGAGAACAATCTGTTTTTTTTTTTTTACACACTACGTCATCACCATCCGGAAATACATTTGCCTTAGTCTCCTTGTGAAATTGACATACTATGTCATGATTAATGTGGTCTTTACTTAGAGCAAACAAAGAATCAGACTTTTCTGCAAATGATTTACACAGAATCTGAAAGAAAATTAGATTTATTATTCATCTAGACATCGGCAAATATCATGAAAGATTGGAGTTGATTAAATCTGCTTCCAAGTTTCCCGTCAAAACATCGGACAGCACTTTTGATACGACCAGATATATGAGAAATTAAAGGACAGTTTCGAGAATCAGACTGACATTGTTTCTCTATGCAGCATCACTTTGTCCCTTACTTAGGTTAGGCGGGTGGTAGGAGAGGACCCCTCCGATCAATCAGCTGATCACATCAAGCCCTAGCACCTATATAATTGTACCAACTTTTTTTGTCAACCCCCAATCATTTTTCTCATATATGTTAGAAAGCGGTAGCTGAGGGTATTAAGTGTACGGCCTGAAACTGCATCCAGTGAAATTCCAATTCTGGAACCCGGGGGAGTGTACCATTTTGCCGCCATTACTCCCAGGTCCACCTTCTATGGGTTAAATAGATCTTTTTTTAAAA
This sequence comes from Doryteuthis pealeii, assembly GCA_023376005.1. NCBI lineage: Eukaryota > Metazoa > Mollusca > Cephalopoda > Myopsida > Loliginidae > Doryteuthis > Doryteuthis pealeii. Next base: position 8,657,567 of record CM042153.1, on the reverse strand, counting down.
GAACGAGTAGTAAAAATGTGGTTAAAAATTTAGTTTGAAAAAAATTAAATACCATCAAGAATTAAAATTAAAACATGATCAAACAAGGGTTGTTGTGCCGTAAAATCAAAGCAACAACTGACTGGGTCTAACTAGCACAGAAACTAAGGCAGAAATCTGAATATATTACTACCTCTATAAGAAGTTATATGCTACAATAAACGTTATGTCTCTTTATTATATATATATATATATATATATATATATATGTGTGTGTGTGTGTGTGTGTGTGTGTGTGTGTGTGTGTGTGTGTGTGTATGGAAAAGGATTGGAATGAATCGACAGTGTGTGGTGATGTGAGGAACAAAAGAACAAAAGACAAAAGTGTGGAGGATATACCTAGAGCTTTGAGCTCGGCATCATCAGTCGTTTTATTGAATTATCAGGTTTTTATACAAGTGTAGAAGGGGTAGTGTGAGGGCAGGAGGTGATAGGAGAGGAGTCAACTGGGTGGCTAAGCGTTAGTGACCATTCAAAACTTCTCCCTAAATTTTATAATTAGATACACTAGTATTATGTCTGTGGTCATAGTATCTAATTTTAAAGGAACCTTTGTTGATATATATTATTATTATTGATTTTCACATCAGTGTTAGCTGATGGTCTTTCACTGGACCTGAGTGACAGCAAGTCTCCTCAGTCTCCAGGACTCTTCTGAGTACTCTGGCAGATTGCAGCAGTGCAGTGTTCTGAATGGTTTGAATCCTCTGATATCTAAACTTTCCAAGCCCTTTTCTAATCCTTTGGGACTGTTCCAAGTGCACCAACTACAATTGGTATCACTTTCACTTTCATATTCCGTAACTTTTCAGTTCTCTGGCAAGGTCCAGATATTTGTCAATTTTTCATTTTCCTTTAACTTCACCCTGTGATCTGCGGCACTGCAAAATCAACCAGTTGACAAGTTCTTTCTTTTGTTATCAACACTAGGTCTGGCCTTCTTGCTGGGATAAGGTGATCCGTTTTAATTTTCAAAGTCCCAGAGAATTTTATGCGTTTCGTTCTCAAGAACAGATTCTGGTTTATGCATATACCATTTTGTTGTGTGGTCAAAATTTTATTATTATTATTATTATTATTATTATTATTATTATTATTTGGTTTATAGGTATATACTTGGATTTTATATATTACGCATTCTTGTTGACATTTTCCTTCCAGGGGACATTCTGCCTTATTGATACAGTTATATTTAGGGGGCTTATTGTGTTATTTTTGTTGATTTTTGAAAAGTTACTTTCATTAATTAAGTTCCCTATGTTGGGCATGCAGCTATAGCTTAGTTTGACATTATTTTTATTGAACATTTTATGTAAAATAGAAGTGGGGGATTATTTTTATTAACCAAATAAAATCCCTGTCTAATTTGTTATCTATGGCCATGTTGAATGGTGGTGTAAATCAGAGGATCATTTTTAGTCTATTTTCCTCATTATTACCTTTGTTTGGCTGATTCGATTTGTTCTTTTTTCCATTACGATTGAGTTTAGAAATAATACACATTCACACAAACACACCATACCCATACAATATATATATATATATATATATATATATATATATATATATATATATATATATATAAAATCCGACAGTGTAATAAACAGTATAATTTTTTTTTTAAATTGACTTACAAAGTCCGACTCTAAAAAGTTTCGGTTATAATCAAACTATTTGCGGTTTATTTTTTGCATTTTTCTTACATTTCGTGTGATGAGTTGAACGTTTTAACAGCGTAAACTAAGCTCACAAGATTTATAATTACTACCCAAGTTGAGCTCAGTTGATGGTTTGCTTAAAACCGAAACGATTTAGCGTCAATCTAAAAGTCAATCTTTTACCTTTTTTCCAATATATATATATTATATATATATATATATATATATATATACATGTATGTATACTTGTATATGTGTCCGTAGCAAATACTTATTGGTGTCCTATGCCCACATAAACACACATACACACACATATACACTATCCCCCTCTTTCACACACACACACACACATGCACACGCACGCATCTCTCTCCACACCGAGATTAAATGGAATAAAATAAAAAGAGTGTCTTTGGAAAACCATATATTATAACTTCCTTTGTACATGTAGATGTTAACGACAGCATATATATATATATATATATATATATATATATATATATGTGTGTGTGTGTGTGTGTGTGTGTGTGTGTGTGTGTTCGTGTATATATGAGAATATTTATATATATATATATATATGTATATATATATATAAGCACATAATTTTTCTTAAAGATATTACATTGTAAGTCGGAGTAAATGTGCTTCCGTCTTATTGTCCTTCTTCTACCGCTCGACACAATGACACCATTTACGTCTACTTTATGAGCTCAAACGGAAGTGTGTATATGCACTGGCTTTATGTACGTACACGCTTCCGAATGTAAGTATGTATATGTGAACTCATATAAAAACATTCAGCAATTACGTATGATTTTAAAAATCGATCGTCGCAAAATCAGAATAAAATAAAGAAAGTAAATACTACGAATGATGCTTAATAAAAACTCAGATCGATAATCTGTCACGAGCAGTCCATGCATTTTCTATGCGTATATTGACATCACTTTCTGTTGATAATATACTGCTACCAAGGTGTGTTAACTGAAATACCAATTTCAGAGTGTTACAGTGATTTCTCCCTGAGTTAAGCAGCGATGGGACAGTTCAATACTTGATTGGGTGACTACTTAAGCAATAACAGATATTGTAAGCAACGTTGTTCCTTTTTATCAAAATGATTGATTCGGCATCAAATTATAAGAAAAGGATTGAAATGCTGTAAAACGAAACAAAAATAATTTCAGAGGCTTTACACCAAGCGTGATGTCCCAATCTCATATATATATATATATATATATATATATATATGTCTCTCTCTCTCTCTCTCTCTCTCTCTCTCTCTCTCTCTCTCTCTCTTCTCATATATATATATATATATTTCTACGTATCTTATTATGTCTTAGGGTTAAATATTAAATGTGTGTTCTCCCACATTTAGCTAAACTTATCTCATATATATATATATATATATATATATATATATAATATATATATATATTATTATATAAATTTTGTTCCAGGAAGACATGTCTAGAGAGGTTACATATTCATGTCTAAACATAATTTTCTTTAAATCTATGAAGTATTACATAAAGATCCTTTGTATTATTCACTGTCCAATCCCCTTCAAATCTCCACATTTCCTGCACACAAACTTTCTGCAATCCTCTTAGAAACTAATGCATTCATTTCTATTTTATACAACAGGCGGCTACACATACACTTTATATTCCACGCTATTTCCTCTTTAATGTTAATGCAACAGAAAGCGTAGCTTAGGATTTGGCTAATTTACATTTGCTGAAAATCATCATCATCATCATGTCGCGTAATTAGCACGGATATCCATGACAATCTCTCGCCAACCTTTGCTATCGTTCATTTTCCCAGGGAGGTCCTCTGCGCAGCAACCTACATCTTTGCTTAGTTGGTCAACGTAGGTCCTTGATGGGCGGCCCACACTAGCATGTCCATGTGTTGGCTTCCATAGGAGAACGTCACTTATGAGCTCATCCTTGCTTCTCCAGTTTCTATAAGTTACTAGAAGTGGCTACCCGGCGTCGCCTGGGTAGATGGGGGATTTTTTTTAAGTTAGTCTTGCAGATCCCTTATTACTGAATTGCGAGTTGGATCCCCGCTGGATGCCCCATTAAAATCCCTATGTAAAAAAAAACCTTGCGTTGATCCAGTCACTCTGAAAATAGAAATTTATGTCTACAATATTAAATGGAAAAAAATTCCATGTTGTTATCATTTTAATTTTAATTTTTAGATATCTTCATGAATTTAAATCAAATCTTCATTAATTTTGCTCAAAAACCGAGCCCTGGTGATATTCAATGTGTATATATATTTACTTTGTCGTTAATTGTTTTACTTTCGATGTTTCCTCCGGACATACAGATTCACACAACTGACCTTTATATATGTATAGATGGGAAATTTACGGTATCCCGAATACCAATAAGAAAGGACAAAAAACGAAGACAAGTTGATAATTCAAAAAGAGTTTATGGTACGTAAGGGCGTTGCTAAAACTTATTCCTTTTAGCGGTCGTAAGTCGTGTATGTATATACAGTAAATAGCAAATTAGATAAACACATATCTTTTGGGTAAAGAGTTCTTTGCAGAGTCCATTCTAGTGATGTATCGTTATACATTGTTAAGTGCTGCTGCTGCTAAGTCGGTTCAATTCAGTTAGATTGTTAAGCTGCTCGTTGTTCTGTTGTTTCAACCTTCTCTTCTGTTCGACTACATTCTCTGTTCTGAGGATTTCAAAGGGCATCGGATCCTTCCCGTTCCTCTCTTCCGGGTTCTACTTCCATTCGGGTTCAGTGTCAGGGGAGGGTAACCCATATTTCCCATAAAGTAGTGTAGTATGAATTTTAAATCAGAGATCGGAATGTAGCGTTACTTTCGTATTTGGTCTGGAGAGTTATCTGCCCGTTTAGTTTGCTAGTTCCCGCTAGGGGCCTGTGATATTTAAGCGGCTGGTTTGAACGTCTCTCCCTCTCTTTTCCGGTTGCTCGACCCACGAGGCACCACTATGGGTTAGACTTTGGTCTAACCCCCTCTTGTTGGGGCTGTGGCCCCCCTTACATTAATGTAAGTGATTCACACGGCATGGACTATTCCTAGTCTCATGTCTGTGTGCTTTTATGTTTATCTTTCTACATGTAACTTTGTATTACGTATGTATGTATGTTCATGTACACCTATACTTTATGTATCTTGTTATATCCATGTGCTGTACCATACTAAATGTTTGGTCTATCAACCTTTGTCGGAGTTTGTATCTTCAAGTATATATCCCTTTAAACCTTACAGGAAGAAACCTCTAAATCGGAAGGAGTTAAGTGGAAAATGACCGTTTGCAAGATTGACATATGGTGACCTTTACTTGACCCCTTCCGGAAATGCGCCTTTTGGACGCGTGAGAAAGATTTTAGTTTTTAGTTAGTTGCGACCAGAAAATTAGTGGATGTCCAAATTTCAATTTTCGTTACTAATAAGGCATAGTAATGAACCCAGCGGATTATCTTTTTTAATTACACAACAGAGATAAAAAAAAATCAGATATTTTTTAGGTTCTTGAAAGTCAAAGTCAGACGATCGTGAGATAATGTTTCCAGACGCGCTATTTGGCTAATTATATTAAAGATATGAACAAAAGATTTTCTTCATACTTCATGTTTACAAAAGAGAACGACAACAAGGAAGATAACCGGTAACTAAAAAAAATAGAAAATACCAATTAACCGAACATATATTCATTAATATTCATTCACCAGTAAATTGAAAAAACAAACATTAATTTACTTCAAGACGACTATATATATATATATATATATATATATATATATATATATATATATATATATATGTATATTCTTTGTTGAGGTACCAAGTTTCTTGGTACA
>CM042153.1:8644506-8649506 GCA_023376005.1 Doryteuthis pealeii | reverse complement strand
ACCACAAGGTTCCTAGTTTGAAACCCGCCCTCGCCAACTCAGCGTATGAGTAGCACAGAGATCTGTACGGTAAAGTAAGGAGCTGATATAGGTGTTCCACCCCAGACGCATAACAATCTCCTTGAGGTAGCGCTTGTGAATAGGGGATAGACTCCCTCGCTGATTGGCTGATACCGACTTTAGGCCACCCCGACGATTTTATATATATATATATATATATGTGTGTTGTGTGTGTGTGTGTGTGTGTGTGTAATATTATGATAAAAAAATCCACGGCAGCCGTTTTCAGCGTTTGTTTTATGTTTTAAACATCTACGAACGCTAGCTTTTCATTCAACAATTTTTAAATAGACTGACCGACAAAGCAAAAGAGTCTCGCAGATTTCTTATTTTTCCTCAAACTAATGAAAGCCCTGACGAAGATCCATTGAAACAGATCGAAACACTGCAGCGCAGGCGAAATAAACATTACTCGTTTCATGAACTTGTGTTTTTTCAATTTTTCAAATTTTCATAATATTACATACTGTCGGATTCACTTCCACGTTTTTCTTCACACACACACACATACACACACACATACACACATATATATATATATATATATATATATATATTATATATATACATATCGGCATGACCGATAAAAATATGGCGCGAATGCCCACATTGGTGATTAATGTAACAACTTTCGTTTGTTTTTGCAGAATTAGGGTTTTTTGTTTTTATGAACTGATTTGACATTTTTCTCCGACCCAAACACCACGGAGCGAATGAGCTCTGATGATGATTTTTGTAAAATCGAAATATTGATCAGTATCAGCTATGATTATATTATAAATTGTTTTCATTCCACCTTTTCATACTCATACCGTCGGATTCATTTCCTCTCTTTTTAATTTTATATATATATATATATATATAATATATATATATATATAGTATATTATGCGCATATATAACAGTAGCTATTGTAACTAGTGTTATTTCATAACGAATCAGACTCAGTAATTTCAACGAGCTCAGCCAGTATAGATTAATACGATTAAGAACATCTACAATCCTTGACCTGATTGAACTTACTAAGCCGATTATGTCATATATATTTTCATTCTTTTTCTTTTGTGAGGCAGAGGTAAACCTTGGGGAATATCTGATTGTGCATATTCTTTTTTTATAAAGATCTTATTCACCTTTACACGTCTAGATCGTAGCTGTTTAACATGATAAGAAAAATTCAGATACCGTAGTTTTGGTTATCATTTCCGGAAATATAATTCTAAAAAAAACTGTTAATATACATGATAAAAGGTTCGTAGTGTAAAATGTTAGAATCGTAGGAAATGGACTCGTCGACCCGATTTCAAATCCTGGACGGAGCTGTTTGCATTTTACATAGCACTGATATCCTTAAGAACTATATGCTTCCAACTACACTCCATCCAGCTATGGGTAAATAGTATGACATAATGGACATAGTCGAAGGTTGGGCACTGATTAAAAACGATTATTAAGCATTAAAAACAGTTAAACATCACAGCAGTTCCGTACAACTGCCAGTTTCACGGCTTGAGTCGATCTTCTGATGGATCATATAGTGTTATAAGTATCATTGAGTATAAATTATGGAGGCGCGTGGTCTAATGGTTAGAGTCGTAGGAAATGGTCATGTAGCCCCATTGGGGGAGTCTCACCCCTCTGCAGAGGTGCAGTCATACGAATTGTCATAATAGTAACTGCTGTTGTTTATGTGGTAACTTAATTAAGTACTGAACATACTCTTCGCTGCTTAACTTCGGAGAGGGAGAGTCAGAGAATATGAATAGAATAAGATAGATAGATAGATAGAGAGAGAGAGAGAGAGAGAGAGAGAGAGAGAGAGAGAGAGAGAGAGATTTGGTTGGTTGATTTGTTTTACGGCATATCACCCCTTTTCGGGTCATTTAATGCCGAATTAATTCATTTCGATAAACAAAGGACTTATGTTGTTAACAGTACCTGGTATTGCTTAAATTAAGTATTGAAGATGATCATCTCTGATTCACTTTGGTAATTTAGCGGGAACCGGTGCTTCCAGCGTGACTTGACGGTAAACTGCATCTAGTGGTGAAGTTCCAACCCTGGAGCACTGGGGATAGTAGAAGAGTACCTCTTCATTGCCACTACTCCCAGGTCCACTCTAAACCGGTGTGGTAGTACCTGTTAGGATCCCATCTATGGGTTCAATAGATAAAAAATGAGTTTGAAATAATTGAGTTTGAAAACAAAACATGGATACCCAACAAGAATTAATAAAACAAATCTTATCCGCATAAAATAACCCAACTAGGATTGACGAGCCGTAAAATCCAACCAACGAATCAAGTGGGGTAGATTGTGCTTTGCTCCAAGTCCAGAAACCGTCTGAAAAGATTCGGATGTTAATTTAACTGATCTTTCTGTTACATAATTCACAGGTAGCCTACGAATTATGACTGTAGTGTACTAAAATTCAAATGGCAGTATTATGGATGGAAAGTTACCATAACCGTTACAGATTTATCGACAACAGTTAACCTTTCACTGACCTACGCGCCGATTTCTGATTGGCTAAAGGAAAATTGTATGAAGATAACTGGAGACCAAGCGTAATTACCCCCGAGGTTGAACACTTTTGGGTTTCGGCTTTAATAAAGACGTCTGAAAAATAAAATAAGTCTTGCGTCATCGTTTAGAAACAAAAGAGAAGGAACCCAGCACAAAAGATAGTCCGTAGAAACCCAAAAGAAGATGGCCACTGGGTGATATAGAACCCTCCTAAGAACCACTCTCCTTTCGGTCATATATATAGCCTGACTGGATAGCTATACATATTTACCAATATATATAACACACACACACACACACACACACACACACACATATATATATATATATATATATATATATATATCCTTTGTTGGGGCACCAAGTTTCTTGGTACAAGGTGATTCTAGGCTGGTCCTATTCTCTACCAGTAGTTTGTTGTAGAGTTCAGGTTACGTATGAAAGCTCAATGTTTAATTATTATAAACAGAGCAAATCTATTTGTGAATAAAAAAAGGCCTTAAATACCATGGGTATCGTGATTATGGACCATTTCCACTCGTGGGTATCTAAACGCGGTCTGACGAAGCTCTGTGTGCCCCGGATACCCACGAGTGAAAATGGTCCATAATTACGATAACCATAGTATTTAAGGCTTTTTTATTCACAAAAATATATATATATATATATATATATATATATATATATATATTGATAAATCGAAACACGTGTCTGTGAATGACTATATATGCTCCCCATCCCTCTGGGTTTGAGCACTTTGGAGGGGATCGTGCAGATGACCGCCAACTAAACCGTAAACGCAACGCTCTCCTATAAAAAGGGTGGAGCACTCTATGGCGGCCTTTACATACACAGACACGTGTGTATTAAAACAATTAAAACGCCCTTCGCATTCTGTAGGTAACGATAGCCTAGCGGTTAAGGTGTCTGACTGATGCTGAATCGATCTGAGTTCTATCCTGGTTGTAGGTAGCTCACACAATGTCTAGCCACACCGAAAAGACTTGATAAGTCGAAAAACGTGACTGTAGATGATTATACACACACACACACACACATATATATATTAATATATATTATATTATATAATAAGTCATCCACAGACACGTGTTTCGGCATATCATGCCTCTTCAGTGTGGCTAGAACAACTATCCTTGGGTAGGGTCGAACTCAGACTGACCGCATGGTAGTCCGATATCTTATCCCCTCGCCCACTGACAGCTGATGCGGGGACTGGTGTTTTTAAACTATTAAGAACATAGGAATGTATGTATCTTTCGGTCACTGAGAGATCAAATTTCCGGAGAAATGATCATTGCTTATTTGTTTAGTAGTGAAAGTTAATTTAAATTACCAATATATGCCAACCGCTCCACACGATCAGAATGCCACACAAGGTCAATTTCTTAAGCGAAGTTTAACAGGTTTTAATTCAGTGTTTTCCTTCTCTTAGACTGTTTGCTTAGCCAAGGTTAAAGAGTCAATTCTTCACTACTATTTACCATAGTTAGAGAGAGAGTAGTTGGATACATATATTTCCCATAAGTATTCGCGCAATGTGAAATGCCAACAATCTCATCAGGATTTGAACTCGTTTCGTAGTGCCCATTTCCTACGACTCTAACCACTACACCACGCACTTCCAAAAGTGAACGGCTATATAACATGTTGACACTCTGTTAATCGGCGGTAAGTTTGGACAACTCCAACTTTTGTATTATTAATCAATGATTCCTGAGTCTGGAAAACTCTTGTGTGATCGCAGCTAACAGCACTTCACTTTGTAAGAGGTTAATTGATTCTGACCAGTGTGTTGCTTCTTATATAATGGCCGTGATTTCTCTACAACCGCTTCTTGGCTGGCTTCTCGCCTCTAAAAGAATATAAAATTCAATTTCTATTTTAATTAAAAGAAATTATCTCTAGTTGGTTTTATTTTATTAGTTTTACGATCTGATACGAATGCAACTGATAAAGCAATACTATAAATAAACATAACTAATTTAGTTTTTTTTTTGTTTTTTTTACTATGAATGAATATTTACTTAGTTAATGGATAACATTTTCAAAAGCTCTTTTCACACTTCCAATTGATTATAGACTACAGCGAATAATTACTTTTCTTCATGTTTCTATGAACATGAATGTAAAGTCTAGGATCTAATTTTCTGTGTCCTCCATAACCTGTCACAGCATTGTCATGAGTCTATATATACTAGCTAATGATATGCCACCCTCCCCGGGTCGTCAAGGTATTTGACGATATTTAAATTTATAATAAATAAGATAGTTAAATTAGAAGATAGAAAACGCCTAATGAGTATAAAACTGGATAAGAATTCGTATGACTGAAAAATAGTATGCGGCGCTAACAGAAGGGAGGTATCGATTGAAAAATAGAGTCGGATATCCAG
>CM042153.1:8620527-8644406 GCA_023376005.1 Doryteuthis pealeii | reverse complement strand
AGAGAGTATGAGATAGTTCTGGCTACTATCCACTTTGTCTAGTGTGTGACGTGGCGGTCGAGAGGCACCCTCTTCGATCAATCGGCTTGTACGTAGCCCAGCACCTTATATGATTTTCCCAACTCCATTGCCCTTATATAAAGCCCCAACCCGTTTTTATTATATGGGTGCTAGAAGGCGGCGGGCTGCGGGTCTACATGTCCTGGGAATGACGTTAAACTCTATCTGATGGTGAGGTTTCTGTTTTGGAGGTTTAGGGAATGTGGAGCACCCCTTCATCACCATTGCTCCCTGGTGCATTCTGACCCGGAGTGGTAGTACCTGTTAGGGTCCCATCTATGGGTTAAATAGAAAAAATGTATTTATAAAAAAATGTATTATCCATTAAGAATTGATTTATTTCAAAACTTTATCCGCATTAAATGACGCACTGAGGTTGGTATGCCGTAAAACAAAACCAAATCAAACCCAAAAAAAAAGGGATAGATAGTGGATGTAATACAACTAATAAAATAACAAAGTTATGCAATATTTATTCTGAAGTTAGATGATCGTAAAACCAGAAATTCCTTTCCAAGTCACAAGAGAAAAGAAAATGCAACGAAAAATCCCCTCTTCTTATTCTTAGTAGACTAAATTATCACCTATCGTTTCTTCATTGCGAACCGAAACACGTCGCCTGAATCATGACAAAAAGATAATCTCCCGTATAATGTAGCTACTGTAGACGATGTTTTACCATCTAAAAGAGGTCGCCCTCACAGGTAAGCCTGGCTCATAATGCATAGACATTAAATGAGTATAAGCCGATTATTACAGGCAATCCGTCGTGGACAACTTGCCCATTTTGCACAAAACCACCATTAGATCGACAGACTTCGGATAAACAATTGTTAAATAATAACCTCGACTCTGACCAGGCGCAAATCTTTGAAAGTAAATAAAAAGTATATGGCGTTAATACTAATAGGGGGTGGAGACCACGTAAAAAAATATTGTTTCCCCATATATATTTTTGAAAAAAGCCTGAGTCAATCGGGAGTCCGACAAGAAATACCTGAAGAAGACCGGAGGGCATATCGGCCGAAACGCTGTACAAATAACAATGAAGATGGGGACAATAGTCCGAATAACGCAGATAATACTAATCTTCAAACCTCATCTCAAACATTCAGAGAAATGGTAGAAATGATTTTTATTTAAATTATCTATAAATTCTCATTTCTTGTGTATTAATGAATTGATAGAAATATTTTTTATTAAGTCCATGTGTAGCAGTGTATTGGTAGAAATAATTTTTATCTAAATTATCTATAAATTCTCATTTCTTGTGTATTAATGAATTGATAGAAATATTTTTTATTAAGTCCATGTGTAGCAGTGTATTGGTAGAAATGATTTTTATCTAAATTATCTATAAATTTTCATTTCTTGTGTATTAATGAATTGATAGAAATATTTTTTATTAAGTCCATGTGTAGCAGTGTATTGGTAGAAATGATTTTTATCTAAATTATCTATAAATTCTCATTTCTTGTGTATTAATGAATTGATAGAAATATTTTTTATTAAGTCCATGTGTAGCAGTGTATTGGTAGAAATGATTTTTATTTAAATTATCTATAAATTCTCATTTCTTGTGTATTAATGAATTGATAGAAATATTTTTTATTAAGTCCATGTGTAGCAGTGTATTGGTAGAAATAATTTTTATCTAAATTATCTATAAATTTTCATATCATGTGTATCAATGTATTCATAGAAATGATTTTCATTAAGTTCATGTTTAGCAATGTATTGATCGAAATAATTTTATATAGTTCATGTGTATTAATAAATTGCTGGAAATACCTTAATGTATATTGATAGATAAGTGGTTGACCCTCAAGCAACGCTTTCTAGCACCTATAAGACAAAGTGAAATGACAATCTTATTTTCATTTTTTTGCATTATTCAGATGACCATTTACCCATCGCACTTTGTGTATATATATATATATATATATATATATATATATATATATATATATATTCGAGGGTCATTCAATAAATAAGGGGAATTATTTTGAAAAGAGCCATATATGTATATACACACACACACAAGTGTGTGTGTGTGTGTGTGTGTGTGTCCAACGGGAGAAAATTACATATTTTATAAGAAAGACGGTCCACAAAATGGATCATTTTTTTATTTTAATGTTATTATTATTTTACATTTGCGACACGTGTCTTAGATCTTCTGATATTTTATTCAGGTGTTAATTAACCATATTCTGTTCGAATATGAATATATATATATATATATATATATATATATATATATATATATATATATATATATATATAATACGGCTATAACCCCTCCCTTCCTCTTTGATGGGAGTGTAGAGAGAAATCTAATTTGTAACATGTGTGTTTTAGCAGGTGTGTGTTCCTGTGTGGTAGGTCTTACATTTTAAGGTCTTTACATTTTTATAGTTGTCTATTTGTATTAATTGCCAAACCCCTTCTTCTAATGTCGTTTGTTAAATTTTTGATATGTGATAATCGTGGGTGTGTTTATAATTTACTCCCCCCCCCGATATATATATATATATATATATATATATATATATATATATATATATATATTATATATATATATATAGTATGAAAAAAAAGTAATAAGACAAACAGAAATATTTTGTATATATGTTATTCATTCTCAACTAGTTTCGACCTTAGGTCATCTTCAGGAGAAAATTTCTTATTTAAAGAAATTGTTTTTAGATTTTTGGAAAGGGAGCATTATGGAAAACAAAAAAATTGGAGTATTTTTGAGGGTTTGACATGCTATTAAAATCCGAGTAGAGGAGTGTGTTAGTAGAAGCAAGTCCATCTGTTCCGTGAAAACCTCTTTGAGGTGGTTTATTTTTTGAATGCTCTTATATATGTGAGGGAGGGTTCTTGGGAGTTGTGTATATGCCCATATATGTATACACATAAATGTATGTGTGTGCATACATATATGTGTGTGAATGTGAGTGTCTGTATGTATCTCGGTACTGTGCGCATGACTTTTAGATTTGTAATTGGGTCAAAAGTGGCTTGTTTGATGTGTAGCGGTCAGTGTTTGTTTATTTAGGTGCCCTCGGTATATATATACTGGACGACATAAAATTATCTTAATAAGATATTGATAAACGGTAAGTAAGATGAATACATAATCTTACGTATCACATACAAATAATAATAATAATAATAACAATAATAATAATAATAATAATAATAATAATAATAATAATAATAATAATAATAAACGGATCACCTTATCCCAGCAAGAAGGCCAGACCTAGTGTTGATAAACAAAAAAGAAAGAACTTGTCAACTGGTGGATTTTGCAGTGCCAGCAGATCACAGGGTGAAGTTAAAGGAAAATGAAAAAATAGACAAATATCTGGACCTTGCCAGAGAACTGAAAAAGTTGTGTAATATGAAAGTGAAAGTGATACCTATTGTAGTTGGTGCACCTGGAACAGTCCCAAAAGGATTGGAAAAGGGTTTGGAATGTTTGGAAATCAGAGGGAGGATTGAAACCATTCAAAACACTGCACTGCTGCAATCTGCCAGAATACTCAGAAGAGTCATGGAGACCTGAGGAGACTTGCTGTCACTCAGACTCCAGTGAAAAACCATCAGCTAACACTGATGTGAAAACTCAAAAGGAGTAAATAATAATAATAATAATAATAATAATAATAATAATAATAATAATAAGAAGAAGAAGAAGAAGAAGAAGAAGAAGAAGAAGAAGAAGAAGAAGAAGAAGAAGAAGAAGAAGAAATGTAACCTTTTTCTCCATCATCTTTATATTTTGCATGAATCTTATTGCATCGCTTCCCTTCTTCTTCTTCTTCTTCTTCTTATTCTCATTCTTATTCTTATTCTTTCCTTTTAGAATTTGTTTTCATGAATAAAATTTTCATAAAATGTAAACTCAACATTTTCTTGGAACTGGTTTATACCAAACATTATTTTAGTCTCGTAACTATATTTCCTTTGAGCCTTTTCAAGATGGAGTCCATTCAAAATGGTGGCAATTCAAAATTGCGACAATTCAAAAAAAGCGCTTTAGGCGTAGAGCAGACACCTTTCATCAAATATTTGGTTTCCGAAATATCTAGTTTACAAAAGAATATGTAATGTGTATGGAGGAGTCTGATTTTATGGAAAAATGTTTAGAAATTAGCTAAACATGGATTTGTCATTACGAGCCTGAGTCAATCGGACAGTCCATTGAGTGAAAACACTCTGACTCTCCGGTTAAGAAAATGTTCCAGGCGCAGCGTTCAGTGATGGAATTAATACTGAATTTCTTATAGAATACGAAATGACCCATCACTGTTGATTTCATTGAAAAAGACATAACTATAAACATTGCTTCTTATCGCCAGCTTCTTAGACAAATTTCAACTTTTTATTGAATGAACATCGTATATATAATCCATTTACGTCGGGCATTCCCTTTATTACTCAGGTAGTGTTTCGTTCAATTAGTGGGGATTGCTCAGCTACTGCTAATATATATATATATATATATATATATTATATATATATATATATTATAGGGTAAACTATAGACACGTGTTTCGAGGTATCACCTCTCATCAGTATAGTTATACGATTTTTAGCAGCTGCCTCTGGCTGGGTTCGAGACCCGAACGAACTTACGCTCGCCAAGCCTCTTACCCACACATCCACAGTCAGTCGCCAAGTATAGCAGGCTATTTAATCGCTATATTTCTAAGGGGGAAATGACCTTCACCTAGAGTTCGCAAACTTTGTAAACAAAGTGAGATTTGGCTCAGCCGAATACGGTGGATCTGCAATTATATACCTCCTAAATAGAGTGCTCTACCGAAATTGGGAGCGTATAATAGGGTAAACTATAGACACGTATTTCGAGGTATCACCTCTCATCAGTATAGTTATACGATTTTTAGCAGCTGCCTCTGGCTGGGTTCGAGACCCGAACGAACTTACGCTCGCCAAGCCTCTTACCCACACATCCACAGTCAGTCGCCAAGTATAGCAGGCTATTTAATCGCTATATTTCTAAGGGGAAATGACCTTCACCTAGAGTTCTCAAACTATAACCTACTCTAAACAAATCATAAAATCTAAGAAGTCCGGTTAGTGTAGAGGTTATGAGATCGGCCTGTCAGCTTGGCAGTCCGGTTTCAAATCACGCACAGGGCGGTCTTCCGATCTATAGCTCTGCTGATGAGGCCTAATAGGCCGAAATGTACATACAGAGATTGATTTTTCTCGATTTGTTTAGCCATACATTTAATAGGTATTCCGCCTAATTCATTATTAATTAATTAATTTTCAAAATTAGGTACGACTCCAATTAAGCACTCATTCTCCCAAAAATTATCGGCAAAAAGCCATTCAAAACAAACCGTGTTTACAACATATATATATATATATATATATATATATATATATATATATATATATATAGAGAGAGAGAGAGAGAGAGAGAGAGAGAGAGAGAGAGAGATGTATAATCATCAGAGTTAATCCTGTTTTCAAGAGTTATATAATCCTCGTTTGATGGTATGTCCTTCTCCAGCGAGTAATTGTCGGACAATTTATCAACGCCTTTGGGCATTTTTGATTGGTCAATACAATGACCACTGTGTTGGAGCAGTATAAATATGGCTATTACCACACCTTAGACCACAGTATTCTCCAGCGAACCATGTCTCTTAGTGTTGTATACACCTCTGCTATCTTGTCTCCTATTTAATAATGATTAAATAATTATTGATAAATTTACGCAACTCCTGTGGATATTGTGACGTAAGAAGTGAGTTTCGGTTACAGAAAGACACCGTATTTTAATTATAATTAGATTTGTATATATATATATATATATATATATATATATATATATATATATATATATGTGGTTAATATCGGTGCTATATAGCTAAGCAGATATTGCTCAATATCATTAATAGAGCGTTTATATTTGGGTTAAGCTAGTGTGGACATGGAGTCAACACCTGTCTACTGACAGTTTCTCGCCTGTGTGATCTTAAGACCAAACTGAAAATCGCATAGGCGAGAAACTGTCAGTACCCCAGGTCATGAATCCGTGTCCACGCTACCTTAACTAGAATATATATATATTATATATATATATATATATATATATATATATATATCTTAGAAAGGAAGGAAAAACTTAACACCGAAATTCCATAATAAATTTATTTCGACTAAAATTGGGGACTATATACATCTAAGTTGATTTAATATAGCTCCCCAAAATCCAGTCTCATCAGATGGAAGATCAGGTTATTTGAATTGAACAACTGAAAAATTTTACTTCTCAAAAAAATAAAATAAAAAAATAATTTTTTAAAAAATCAAAATAAAAAAATAATTTTTTTTTATATTGTAAGACTGTCACCATGGTGACAGGTAGTCAAATAAGAAAAAAGATACACTTCGAGTTCTGGCTTCTTCGGGGGATGGTAGTTAGACAAAATTAAACTATGAATTTAACTACTGAATGAATCTGAACAAGTATAGAAAAGAATAAAACAAAAAATTATATAAAAAATAATAAAATATAAATAGAGAAATATACAAAAAAAATTATATTTAAACATTAGAATATATTAGATAATATAATGTTGTATAAATATACTATTGATAAAAATGAAAATAAAAATAAAAATAAAATTAAAGAATTGCACATATAGAAATCACATACAGAATCATCCCTCACTACCAAGTTTTAGATACCTCTCATATATATATATATATATATATATATATATATATATATATATATATATATATGCTCCCGTAACCCGGTAGAGCTCTTTAGGAGCGACTTTGATAAACTTTCACCGCCAAAAAAGCAGAAAGCAATGATCATCTGTTTACAGATTTGATCTATCTGGTGATCGTAAAGTATATACACAGATGCATGTATTTAAAACAGTTAAAACACTGCTCCTTAAACGGCAGCTGGCAATGGCCTAGAGGGTAACGGATGGGACAGGCGTAAAGTCAGTCGGGGTTTGCGTCTGGTCGGAGTTAGTTATTGTTTCTAGCCACACTGTTGAGACGTAAAACGTCGAAACACGGTGTCTGTGGATGACTTTGTATATATATATATATACTGGAGATTTGCTTCCAGTTTTTCTCTGTAACAAAATCTACGTCACTGCTTACGTCACATTACCCAAAAGCGTCATAACATAGAATAAATACACTCAAAATTTGAACATGCAACATTAGACAGTCCTCATTGTTTTTTAAAACAAATTTTAATAAATACATGACTGGTATTATATATCTATATATAGTTTGCTTTATTTTAATACATATTTAACGTTTACATTTCAAATTGTTTTATTTTTTAATCCTTTAATGAATTTGATGATTTTACTTACTTAGGGTACAAACTCGCTAACATTGAATTGTTTACTCCCACCCCTCAGGCAATATGTTTCAAAAATCTATTTTTACATCGCCCGGAGGGTGTTTTTTATTTTGCTAGTATATATAAATTAAATATCAGTTACATCCCTTCGATTTCTATCAACCCTGTTTACTTTACTTTTAATTTTGCATTTCTCATCATTCTTTCCTGGTAATCACTCACTTTCTTTGCATTTCCTTTCACTCATTATATTCTCTTTTCTTTGCATTTGCATTTCATTTTTCCGTTTGCAATCTCCAAAGTGGTGTCATTGTACTGCAGAGTCGGTCTCAAAATGAAGAGGAACCAATTGAACAGATTGTCGACCTGGTGAGTCCTTATCTAGAAATCTCCTTCCTGATTAAAAAAGAAGAAGGAAAAAACACAATAAAATAGAATGTAATGAATTATGTGCTGTGATATATTTTAGTGTCCATGTTTTTGATAGACAATATTTTTCATTGGCATAATGAATTTAGAAACTTAAATATTTTGGTGAACTTATTAACATAAGCGTATCTGAAGCTTACTCATACCTTGCTCTCAACACAAAGCAAAAGATTTACCAAGTGACAGTTCATATATATATATATATATATATATATATATAATGCTGTCTATTTTGTGAGAAACTTGTTTTAGAATTCGACAGAGCATACATTGGAAACTTTATTTTAAAATATGATTTCATGTACACGTTTCTAATCGAATCTTCTATCGAATTCTAAAAGAATACAACTGTTGTTGTTTTTAAATCTCAGAGACTTTTCCTCTCCCGGCTTTATTAAGATGTGTCCGTCCAAATAATTATCCATAGTTTCGGTAGAAGAGATGGATTCATGCCCATCCGAAGGTTAATAGCGCGAGCTGAAGAGCAAAACAGCATTTAAAGTCGACTCGCTGAGTCCATTTTCTCCAACGATAACCATTACTCCACCTCCTTTCTCTGAGGCAGTTTTTACTATATCCGTTTAATTACGATAGACCCCTTTTTAACAAATCTCGTGAACGGAAGAAACACAGAAGTATTTTTGATCCAGAATAAATTATTATTGTAGGATATTTTTCTTCTTTCTTTTAAAACCAAGAGCACATTTCCTGTGACAAGGAAGTGGTGGAACTAAAGATGGAACAAAAGATGCGTTAGCTTTAAACTGGGAGACACGCATCCCCCCCCCAAAAAAAAACCAACAAACAAACAAAAAAACAAATGAAATCAAGTTTATGGGGTTACAAAATGTTTTGTGTTTTAGGTTAAAAAGCTAGTTGTGGCTATTCTTGGTGCGTGTAACTCCATCTTATTTGGTGGTCGTGCTGAAAAGGAAGAAATTCAAGGATCAAAGAAAGAGACAAAGACAGAAGGTGGTTTTATGACTTAGGCTTTATTCCACAGGTCATAGCCACCATGTGGCAAGGAAATATCTCCCTGGCCAGTAGTAGCGTCTAGACACAGTTCAGGATTAAGTCAGAAGGTCGGATTTGGTCCTTTTTCCCACACATTCTCGGATGTGTCTTCTAGTGAAGTCTCATGGGGGTTTGTTATTTTTCAAATTTTTCATTTTTATTTTTGTTGCAGTTTCTTGTTATATAAAGCGCGCTGGAATCCACCACTTAAACTTATTGACTCGGCTCTCTCTTACATTTGCAACAACTGTTGTCATGCTGTGAATTTACCGCTTGACGTTCATGCCTAGAAATCCAGCTCAGGTTTCGGCCAGCTAGGTTTAGCCTGCGAGAAGGCATTGGACTCGCTTCTTTTGCCCCCCCACTTCAACAAAGACTGGTTGAGTTAAATCCCCCTCTATTTTTTTTCCTATAGATATTTAATAGATTAAAACGTTGGCTCTTAAAATATTGATATTTAACTAAATGAGTAGAGGCAGTAACATAGAAAAATAATTAACACAACTCCTACCCCAGCTATGGTTAGCGGAATGAGAACAGGATACCCCCGTGGACTTAAATAAAGGGTTAGGTTCAAAGTTCCGAGATGACTCCCGATTACGACAAGAAAGTTTCCGAGTTCGAAAAGAAGGTTGCCGTGTCCGAAAAGAAGGTTCCCGAGTCTGAGAAGGTTCCCGAGTCCGACAAGAAATACCCAAAGATCGGAGAGCATATCGGCCGAAACGTTGTACAAATAACAATGAAGATGGGGACAATAGTCCGAATAACGCAGATAATACTTAACTAAATAAATAGTGTGGAACTCTTCATAAGGAAGTACAAAGAGCAAATTCTTCTTAATACCCACCATGTTTAAATATCACACAAATTACATTCGCTAAATTTGAATTCATGCTTTTTTCAAAAATTATTTTTTGTAATATAGTACTAATTACTATTATCTGCGTTATTCGGACTATTGTCCTCATCTTCATTGTTACAGTGTAACGTTAACTTACGAGTTTAATTCATTCCGTTCATAACTCAATCTGCTCGTATTTTACTACGCTTTTTAAACAAGGATAATAGCAACTATGGCTAGATAGTAAGAAAGACTGTATGTATTTATCTCGCAAAGGATTCGACAGAAGGTTGTTTTTAAAGTGAAGACCTTGCCATGTACAGGTGTGTGGTGCCAAAAATAGCCTAGCTCCGCCGGTAACACCACTTTAGAGGAATCTCAGACATCACATAAATTGACTGACAAGTTTTAGCGATACAGAATATTTTGCAAAACATCGTAAGTCTTCGTTACAATTTTTGAACAATGCTCCCTTCCAATTCCATGTCAATAGAAATACAACGCATTTGTTCCCGATGAATGAAAACACTGACAGTTTGCCCGAAACCTCGTCGACCGGAACTGGCTGTTTCTACCCGCATCTAATATTTCCATTAGTTGGGAAACATTGAAGAACCTTAAAGGATTATAACCTTTTGTTATTAGGTAGCCTTCCAAGTAAAAGTTATTCATCGATTTTTTCTTCCGTCCGTGCTATTTAGATATTTGTAACCGGCTTTGGGTTGACGGTTCCACTGGCTCCCAGGATGGATCCATTATGGGGGTTAAGCTTCCTCCCTCTATTCTTTTGTTTTATTCCCATTTTGTTATCTATTTATTTATCTTCTTTTTTTTTTTTGTAATTATTTTATACTTGCATACTAGAACTCATAAATGGATATCTACTTTCACTTTGTGCTTTCCGATTTCGGAAATCAGCTGAGTGGGTGAATTGGCTGAGAAGGAGTAAAAGTCGATTGAATACTCTCAAATCAATTGAGTATGCAGAAGAAAGAAAGAAAGAAAGAAAGAAAGAAAGAAAGAAAGAAGAAAGAAAGAAAGAAAAAGATTCAAACACAGAGAAAGGAAAAAAAAAATAAAAGAATGAAGAAAGAAAGAAAGAAAAGAAAGAAAGAAAAGATATTTCAAAACACAGAGAAGGAAGAAAGAAAAGAAAGAAAGAAAGAAAGAAAGAAAGAAAGAAAATATATTCAAAACACAGAGAAAGGAAAACAAAATAAAAAAGAAAGAAAGAAAGAGAAAGAAAGAAAGAAAGAAGAAAATATATTCAAAACACAGAGAAAGGAAAAACAAAATAAAGAATGAAAGAAAGAAGAAAAGAAGAAAGAAAGAAAGAAAAATATATTCAAAACACAGAGAAAGGAAAAAAAAAAAATAAAGAAAGAAAGAAAGAAAGAAAGAAAGAAAGAAAGAAAAGAAAGAAATATATTCAAAACACAGAGAAAGGAAAAACAAAAATAAGAATGAAAGAAAGAAAGAAAGAAAGAAAGAAAGAAAAGAAAAATATATTCAAAACACAGAGAAAGAAAAGGAAAGAAAGAAAGAAAGAACACAGAGAAAGGAAAAACAAAAATAAAGATGAAAGAAAAAAGAAAGAAAGACAGAAAGAACGAGAGTAAAAGAGAAAGATAGTTTTTCAAAACACAGTGAATAAAAAAAATAAAAAACAGAAGGAAAGAAAGAAAGAAAGAAAAAAGATATTTAAAACTGTTGAGATTTTTGTATATAAGGTGTGTGTTAAAAGCCCATTCCTTCTTATAGACTCGGCGAGAAATATGTGATCAAACTCTTGGCCAATCGCTGGCAGTACTCTACTGATACAATACTTAAACTGACCATACTGATCATAATTACACAGACCTTCGTGGATGACGGACATAGGATTAAATCACTGGACTGTTAACAATACGCAGGGTAGGACTTATTCGCTTACCAATGGATTCCATAACTCAGGACTTACTTACTTTAAGCACTTTTCAACTGGCCAAGGATGGCATTTAAAATCTTTACAAAAACATAGAGAAAGGGAAAGAAAGAAAAAAAAAGAAAGAAAGAAAGAAGGGGGTAAAATTTAAAGAACAAAGAAATAGATAAATAAAGAGTTGACGGTCCCTGTGTCCTTAAGATGGATTTGATATCGATTTAAGCGTTTTTTGCCTTTCATTATTTGTATTATTCGGACTAGTGTCCTCATCTTTATTGCTATATAGACAACGTTTTGGCTGATGGGCCCTCCGACCTTCTTCATCAGTTTCTTGCCGCACTCGGGAACCTTGTCGAATGCTAGAAACTTCTCTTTGAACTCGGGAACCATCTTGTCGTACTCGGAAGCATTCATGTCGTAATCGGATTCCTTCAAGGAACTTCAAAGAAATTGAAAAGAAAAAAAGGAAGCGAGAAATAAAATGTAAAGAAAAGTTATTGTGGGAGATGAAAAAGAAAGGAAGGAAGAAAAAGAACAAAATAGGGAGCGAAAGATCAAATAATGTTCTCTAACTTGGGCCTTCTTCATTGAGTATGTATTCGTTTTTTTATATTGTCTTTTGAATTTCTTTGCAGGACCACTATATATATATATATATATATATTTATATATATATATATATATATATATATATATCTTAGAAAGGAAGGAAAAACTCAACACCGTAATTCCATAATGAATTCATTTCGACCAAAATTGGGGCCTATATAAATTTAAGTTGATTAAATATAGCTCCCCAAAATCCAGTCTCATCAGATGGAAAATCAGGATATTTGAATTGCATAACTGAAAAATTTTACTTCTCAAAAAAAAAATGTTTAAATTAAAATTGTAAGACTGTTACCATGGTAAGAGGATGTCAAATGAGAAAAAAGGATACTTTTCAAGTTCTGGTTTCTTATATATACTAGCAAATATATGCACCCTCCGGGTGCAAGTATTTAAGTTTTAATGTAATAAAATATTGTATTAAATTAGAAAGTCTAATGAAACTAAATAAGAATGCAGATAAAAAGATTTAAAACAGAGGGAGTATAATCGAAAAATAGAACAACTGAAACTTACTCTTCCATCACTCTCGTCTTTCATTGTTATTTTTTCTAATTTAAAGTATTTAGTTAAAAGAGGAAGTAAAGAATAAAATGACATTTATTTTTTCTTGTTAATCGATTTCATTTAAGATTTATTGAAGAGATTTTTGCTTATATTCATTAAAATAAAACCAAACAGTTAGAAATCAATAATACTAAGCACATATTTATTAAATTCGATTTTTTAATATCAATATGCAAATTAGCCTTCCCATTTACACTGTGAAACGCTATTATATTTTATATATAAATACAATTGCATGTTGTTAGTATGTAGATATTGTTAACAGTATTAATAACGTAAAACAATTTTATTAATGATTGAGGTTTAAATAAAAATAAGATCATTGGGAATGTGATGTCAATAACTAAGTGAATTGTGACTTGAGTAGTGATATAGTTTCGGTTACAGACAGAAAACACACAATCTCCATTATAATAAGATATACATATATATATATATATGTGTGTGTGTGTGTGTCCAGCATACCTTGTCCGTCTCACTCTGATGGTTTGTGAGATGAGGGCAGGTGGCCATACAGCTGCTTCCTTGTGGGGTGCTGTTTCCATGAATTAAGGCATGCTGGACACAGCTGGAGAAGCAAGGACGAGCTCATAAGCGACGTTCTGCTGTGGGAACCAACACATGGACATGCTAATGTGGGCCGCACACCAAGGACCTACATTGGCCAACTATGCGAGGATGCTGGATGCTGCGCAGAGGACCTCCCTTGGACAATGAATGATAGCATTATTACTTTTTCACTCACCCTCGTATATATATATATATATAATATATATATATATATATATGTGTGGTGTGTGTGTGTGTGAAGAAAGGAAGTGATCCGACGGTATGTAGTATATTAAGAAAAATGAAAAAACTGCAGCGTCGGCCAATAAACTCACCACTTAACCCATTTAAACCTGTGTTTTTTTCATTTTTTTAATATATATATATATATATATATATATATATATATATATATATATACTAGAAAAAATGTGACCCGTTGTGTCACCCATTGAGCCCGGGTTGGATTGTTGTAAAAATCATATGATAAAGTAATTTGATTAATTTAAAGTTTTCCCAAACTGTCCAAGTAAGTTATTTAAAGTGGAGTAAACATTTTCATTTGACGAAAGGAAAAAACAAGAGAAGGATCACTTATTTGATTAATTTTTAATTACAGGTAATTAATATTTTAATCATGAATATCTATGACAATCTCTTACCAACCTTACCCTATCTTTCATTGCTCTCAGGAGATCCTCTACACAGCATCCAGTATCTGCGCAGAGTTGGTTAATATACGTCTTTGCTCAACGGTCCACACTGGCGTGCCTGTGTCCTGGATGCCATAGTAAAATGTCACGAGTTTGTCCTAAATCCTCCAGCAGTGTCCAGCATGTCTTATTCATCTTATACGGATGGTTTGATTGATAAGTGGCAAGTGGACATATAGCTACTTTCTCGTGGGGTGTTGTTTCCACAACTTGTTTAAAATTACATACTACATTCTTGAGCAGTTACCATCTAGTTCATTCTCTAGGCAATATGTTAGTGTTTAAGTGGTGCAGTCGTACAGTTGCAATAATACAACTATGGCTTGGAAGAATTTTTTTCATTAAAGGGTGGGGGGAGTCAACGTTTGTTCATTTGGATAATTTTTTTTCCATAATTTTTAAATATCTAGAAAAACTCAGTAACTACCTTCACAAAACATGAAATATTTTAATTAAATATTTATCTATTTAAATATTTACAAAAATAAGGTGTAATAATAATGTTAAATAAGACATGTATTCCGAATTTTTATTTATTCTTTTTTTTTAACTAACGATTGTTCTTATTTATTTACATCAGAATATAGAAAAATTACTGAAAGCTAAATAAAAAAAAGATTCGACTTCAGCTATGATTTTTCTTAAAAAAGATTGTGCTACAGCTTTTTAGGGTAATTAACCTAAACAGAAAAAAATGCCTTTTGGGACGAATTTAATTGTTTAAAGAATATAGATATGTCATTTTAAGTTGTTTTTTTTGTTTTTTTTTTGTTTTTTTTTACTGATGCCCATTATGTTACTACTTCTCGACTAAAACAAAATCTGACCTCAAATAATGGATTTAAATAATTTTAATTCGTTTTTAAATTGAAAATAAGTCAACATTTTGGTGCAGATAGCATAAATGCGTTTGGGTCTCCTGCTCTAAAATTAAAATAAAATAAAATAAAATAAACCAAAACAAAAAAAAAAACGCAAAACTTAAAATCCGACCCGTGCTACTTATTAACTCCCTAGCAGTTTGAAGGCATTTTTCCCGAAAAATTAAAGCGGTATGAAAGTGATATTTTGCACCCCAAGTCTTTTCCCGACAAGTAAATGTAAATATTTTACCCTCCCTCTCTTTGAAATATATTTTTCGGTTTAGAGTTGTTTTATCGACAAATAGCTTTTTAAGTGGCTTGAAGGCGTTCATAAGCAACCTCCAGGTTTGTTTTTTTTATCGACAAGCAAATGTATACACCCCCCCTTTAAAAATCTTTTTATTTTTTCGGTATTTTCATTTTATATTAATTCAAAACAACTATCACGAATTTTAAACATACGATCGAGTTTCACAAATAAGTTGATTTGAAATAATTCTCTGATTTAGATTATTAAAAAAGGCAAGTTTACTAATTATGTTAAACCAGACATGTTTTCCGAATTTTTATATATTCAACATTTTTTAACAAATGATTGTTCTCATTTATTTACAGCAGACTACGGTAGAGTATTCAGCTAGAAACCTCACTGTTCCTGGTTCGATACTGGCCCTCGCCAACTTAGCATATGAATAGCCCAGGGATCTGTATGGTAAAGTTAGGAGCTGATGGTAGGTGTGGCGCTCCACCTCTGACACTAAGAAAACAATCTCCTTGGTCTAGCGCTAATAAAATGTGGATAGACTCCCTCGTTGTCTAGCTGATACCGAGTTTAAGATACCCCGACGACTTTACTTTTTTTTTTAAATTGGCGACAGTTACGACTATAATTTTGAAGCATAGAATTGGATTTTTTTGTATTATAAACTGTACAAAAAATAAATAAGAATAAAAAAAAACGTAAATTATCAGGAAAAGGGTATTGCGTTTCTTTCTTCAATATGACCTAAACTGATCACGTGACGTATTTCGATCGTACAATTGCGATACCATATTTTTTTTTTAATTAAAAATGTCCTGACACTTTTTTTTTAATTAAAATACAAACGAATATCTAAATCTTCAGTTTTTTTATGTATGTTTTTTAAGGTCTTGTTTTTAGTTAAAATAAAAAAGGATATTTAAGTATTTTGATTTTCTATTTGTAATTGTTTGGAAATAAATATAGTAAAATAAAATGAAAAACTGAAAGAAAGAAAAATTAGCAGATTGAAGTCATTTTTTCGACAAATTTTTTAGTGGTTTTAGAGCGTTAAAAGTAAGCCATATTTTTATCGACAAGTAAATGTAAATATTTTTGTAAATAATGCCCCCTTATATTTCAAAAGGGAAGGGTTAAAATATTTACATGTAAAAAAAAAAAAAAAGACTGGAGTGAGTAAAATATCGCGTTAACTTTTCGTAAAAATTACCCTAAGCGCAGATTTTTTTTTCAGGAGGCACCGCATCAGATGGGGGACTTATCAGAGCCTAGACTTTAAGGCGGGAGACGGGGACGCAATTCTGGGAATAACATCGTATATAACCCCACCAATATTTTACATCCACCCAAAAAATTAGGGGGGGGGGCAAAAGTTGGATGACAAAACAAAATCGGAATCTTTTGAAAGAAAATAGCTGATGCATTATTAAATTTATTCATTGATAATTTCATTAAAATCGGATAATTCCCAGATTTTTGTTAATTTCTATTCAATCGGGTGGGCGTCAGTAGATGTGTTTTGTAAAAGAATTTAAGCACCCTCACAAGTTTTCTCGACAAGTAAATATAAATGTGTTACTACCACCCCCAAATTTAAAATATTTTTTTAGCGGTTTGGTTACATTTTTATCGACTAATAACTTTTAGTGCTTTGAAGGCGATAAAAAGTAACCCACCCCAGATTTCTTTATCAACAAGTAAGTGCAAATATTTCACCCACTTCATTCTATTTTTTTTTTCATTTTATTCAAAACAATTTTAAAATTTTAAGTAAATATGACAGAGTTTCGAAAATAAAATCAATACATTAAACAAAATCAAATAGAAAATATTTACAATTACTTGTCGAGAAAAGACTGGGGATGGGTAAAATATCACTTTCATATCACATTAACTACTTGGAAAACGCCTTCAAACAGCTAGGGACTTAAGTAGCATGTGTCAGATTTTAAGCAAACACAGCATAGCGTTTTTTAGGGAAAAGAAAAAAACGCAAAACAAAACGTTGGCTCGCACAACAGAGCTAAACACAACATTTATCTACAGTGTAGTTACGAGTTAGAAACTCTTCCCGCAAAATAAATTTTAGCCCGATCAACACAGATTCCACTACACAGTAGTAACGAGCTATAAAATCTTAAAAAAAAAAGAATTTGCCGAACAAGAACGATTTCATTAGCGCGTTACAATCTACATCCACCCTTCCCCGACGTCACCGCAAAAAATATCCTTTCTATGCCGACTGGAGAAGAGGCATTTTTAGACGGGTGAATCCATTACTTGTCTAGGGTAGTTACGACAGTACCTGCTCGCCCCTAATTAATTTTAACATAGTTAAATGTCTCTAACACAATAACTCTTCGTTTTCACTCCTAATCTTACTCATACATAGAGAGGGTGAGGGTAATATGCAGAATGACAGTGAGGGACGGATCAGTTTTTAATTGCTGATTACGCCTAATTAAAACCAATTAAAGTGGATTTTTCTTCAAACATTAAGTAGTCCTAAAACCAAGTAATATTTTAGTATAAATGTTGTATCAGTAACATAAACAGGAAAAAAGCCTTTAGGAAATAAAAAGTGTTTATCTCAGCTGTAGTATAATAATAATAATAATAATAATAATAATAATATATATATATATATTATATATATATATATATATATAAATTCGGGGGTGAGTAAAGAAGTAATGCCATTTTGTTTAGGACAGGTTTAATTACCAACACAGGAACATGAATCATATATCAGAATAAAGCTTGTTCTCTGTGGACCATATCCCTACTTCTCCAGATAGACATGTTTCTCTCAATAGCAATGTTCCACCTTCGAATGAGAGCATATATCCCTGCCCCGTAAAATTTGTTGACTGTTCTTTGAGCCACTTATTCACTATAGAATTTACTTCCTCGTCACTGGAATAATATTTGCATCTCAAACCGTCTTTCATGGAGTCCGAAGAGATGATAGTCTGAGGCAAACATCGCATAAATAGTAAAACTAACTAGGCCCTTTAATTTTGGTTAGGCAACAGATCTAGTAGAAAGACAACTCCGAATTCAAACCTGTTAAAACCGCTTACGTAATTGACATTGCGTCGCATCCTTCTTGCTAAGAGGAGTTGGTTAATATATAAATGGAAAATTATGTAAGAAGATTAATGATGCAATTAATTCGGCTACTTGAAACATCAATCAAGGTGATTGTGAAAAAGAGCTCAAGAACAAAGGTCTTACCATCGAATAAAATTTACTATCGTATCCAGGATATTTACAAGAATATGAAACGCTGGGTCAGGGGTAATAATACTTGGTCTCGAAAACATTAATGCAAACTAGGGTCACTATCTGCTGAAGGCTTTATAGGCCAGTATTTACACAATGTCGTAAAAGGGAAAATGATTCAAATGCTTTTAAAACCAGTACTCCAAAGCTTAGCATAGTTTAGCTATTTCTAATCTCGACTCACACAACATATTTAGTATTATATATACCCAACCCCTCCACACGAGCAGGACACGACACAATGTCAAATTTTAAGCGAAGTTTAATAAGTTTGAATTCAGAGTTTTTTTTTCTCCTAGACTAGTTGCCATACCAATGTGTACTGTAATATTTACCCATAGATGGAAGAAGAATCGGATTCATACCTTTCTGAAGAATATAACCTTATGTGTAATGCAAATAGCAATGTCCAGGATTTGAACTCGGTTCACCGTGTCTATTTTCAAGACGATAACCATTATATGACTTGCAAAGATATTTGTATTTTGTTGTTGTTTTGTTTTTTTTGTTTTTTTTTTTTAAACGAGATTGGGGTGTTAGTACTTTAATACCATCTATAACGTAGAGAGTTTTAGTTGAAAGAAGTAATGACGTATTAATAGTAATCGTAATATACCCATTTTTTTCCTGTTTTCTTGGCTGGTGTTTGGTTGTTGGTCTGTGTGGTTTTCTCGCTGTTCGAATCTGGAACAACCGGGGATTCGCTTGGGGATATTTTATCTTGAGCCGTTCATAGTTTTTGTATAATAACCCAAGATTTTCTTGTTTTATTTCCATCAGCTGATTTAATTTATCCCCAAGTCAAAATGCCTTGGGGAACGGACACGCATCTTGCGTCTGTTCCCTTACGGAGCTTCGTCCAAACTGATACTTCATCCTATTTTCTCGCTACCTCTCTTCGACAAGTGACATCTATCGACCAATAAAAAATCGTGGTTGCGTTCTGCTGATTCATCTAAAAATTCTTGAAGTTTTTTTCTTCCACCTTATTAAATTATAGATAGACCTCGGAAATGTCATTGCTGTGTTCTAACCCCTAAGCTATAGCTTTTACGTGTAATGCGATTTCTTCAAAAGAAGAGAGGCTTACTGATATAAAGTTGCTGGAGGTGGTCGTGTACAGATTATTTTTTGTTTGTTTTTACTCGCATAAATACGAACATGCGAGTTTCTTTACGAACCCATCAAAGTTTTACGAGATAACATCAACTCGGATTCAAAATACCATAACCTTTTCTTAACAGCAAACATCGATTCAGATGCTCTTTCTTGTCGTTATTTATTTGTGTATTTTTCTTATTGGTTTTGTCTAGAAAAAAACCTGTGTTCCCTCCATTTATCTTTTTTGTCGTAACTTCAAAACAAAACCCAAAGAAGTTATATAAGATGTCTGCAAAAGAATGTTTCCTTACAAAAAAAAGAGAAGAAAATAGTGTAAGATAAAGGGGTGGGGTGGAGCCATGTGTTTTGTTTTACGGCATATCAACCTCTGTGGGTCATTTAATACCGACAAAGTTTTAAATTTATTCTTAATGGCTACACAATTTTTTATAAACACATTTTTCTATTTAACCCATAGATGGGATCCTAACAGGTACTACCTCCGGGTCAGAGTGGACCAGGGAGCAAAGGGGTGCTCCACATTTCCCAAACCTTCAAAACTGGAACCTCACCATCAGATAGAGTTTAACGTCATTCCAAGGACATGAAGACACTCAGCCACCGCCTTCTAGCACCCATATGATAAAAAGGGTCGAACTTGCCATAAAGGCAATAAGGTTGGGGCAAAGATATAGGTCTTGACGTGACCAGCCGATTGATCGGAGGGGGCCTCTCCGACCGACAGTCTAGCCTAAGTAAGGGCCAAAATGGAGTGTTGTATGTTATGGACTGCTCAGCGACCTGGGTTCTATCCTTAAGCATTACGGGTCGCAACCTACGGCCAACAGGTTTCTCCATTGGTGGAGTCTTACCCCTTTGCAGAGGTGCAGTCGTGTATTATAACGCCCAAGCCGACAGAGCGGTGGAGCCATGTGTGTAATTTGACATGTAAATTAGCAAGGACATTTCTTTAGCAAAAATATGTGTTAGATGAGAATGGAAAAGTTTAAAGATTAATCATCAATGACACATAGCTTTGTTTCCATTAATGGGCCGTGAGACAAGGCGAAATGGGAGAAAGGAGGAGTGAGAGGTCAGAATGTGAATAGAGTTTGGAATTATGCATCGATAGTTAGACATGGAACTTTTGGTTTCGTCAGTTTTGGCTTGGGGAAAATAAAAAAGCTCATGAGAAAAAGAAGTGGTCTTGTATTTTAACTAAAACTCTAAATGGCACAAAGCAAGATCTCCCTCCCCCCACAGTACCCTAAATTGGTTTCCAGACTCCCGACATTCAGGAACTGTCGACCAACTCCAGCATCGAATCAGCCACCAGGATTCCAACCTCTCCAATGTAGTACCGATCGAGAGATAAGTATACAACTTAATAATTCTACATCAAAACATCATCACTCAACTGGGAAACGTGTGCCATAACGTTACAGGCGTTGACACGTCATCACTCCATTCCGAAAGGTGAGCCTAACGCAACAATAGTTTTAAGAATATATAGTAAAATCGTTAGCCACTGATTTTCTTTTCTTTTTCTTTCTTTTTTTTTTTTTTGATTGCGTCTGTTAAGTTTTTAAATGCTTGGCCAGTTGAAAAGGGCTTAAAGTAAGTAAGTTCTAAGTTATGGAAATCCTTTGGTAAGCGAATAAGTCCTATCCTGCGTATAAGTCCTATCCAGCGTATTGTTAAAGGTCCAGTGATTTAATCCTATGTCCGTCGTCCACGAAGGTTGAAAGTAGTTATGGCCAATAGTGTTGGTTAAAGTATTATATCAGCTGCAGAGTACTGCCAGTGATTGGCCAAGAGAGGTCACATGGTTCTTGCCGAGTCTATAAGTAGAAGTAGGCTTTTAACACACGCCTTATATTAAAAAATCTCCAGAGCGTCCATTGTGCATTTGTATTTACATTTCTTAAAACATCTATTTGACCACTAGATGGGGCCTTAATAGGTCAATTCTAGGGATACAAAGTACTAAGATTTTCAGTATTTATTTTAGTCTCTGGAGTCATTAGTTTTTAGGTGGCTAATACTTATTTGTTTCCATACCTACTTTTGGATATTAGTGCCGATCTTTTGTTGAGTTTTTCTTTCTTCTGGGAATGTTATAATGGCTATTTTTCTAGGCAAAGGTTGCAGATAATGCTATTTTCCTTATTTTACAATTATTTTTGGTGTGTGTTTCCATTTAATTTTTTAAAGTTCCTATGTATGTCTAGAAAGTGTTGTGATTTGTTTATAATTTTTATTTGTAAATGTCTTGTATGTGTAGCATTTTTTCTTTCCCGGTGCCTTTATTGACGCCAACACACACACACACACACAAACACGAAAACACACACACACACGCGCGCACACACACACACATATAGATATATATATATACAAGGTGTGTCAAAAAGGTATCGAGATTTTTTGTACTTTTTGACATACCTTGTATTCTGAAAAAAAAAGTTCCATTGCTTAATTTTTTCAGAATACAAGGTGTGTCAAAAAAGTACCAAGTTTAAAGCTGTATTTACCAAGGTAGAAATGAAGAATGAATGGAAGTTTTTTTTTTCAGAATACGAGTTGTGTCAAAAATCTCGATACTTATTGACACACCTTATATATATATATATATATATATATATATATATATATATATATATATATATATCAAGAAAAATGAAAAAAAACACAGGTTTAAATGGGTTAAGTGGTGAGTTTATTGGCCGACGCTGCAGTGTTTCGATCTATTAAATAGATCATCTTCAGGGCATAAGATAAGAAATTATATATCACAGAATGATGAGAAAAAGTGAGTGGTAAAAATAGAATATTTGATGTCATATTTCAAAACTGTCTCCTTTTCTCAAACTTCAAAAATTTTTAAACAGACTGAATAACAAGGATTACCACTCACTTTTTCTCATCATTCTGTGATATATAATTTCTTATCTTATGCCCTGAAGATGATCTATTTAATAGATCGAAACACTGCAGCGTCGGCCAATAAACTCACCACTTAACCCATTTAAACCTGTGTTTTTTCATTTTTCTTGATATATTACATACCGTCGGATTTACTTCCCCTCTTCATATATATATATATATATATATATATATATATATATATATAGAGAGAGAGAGAGAGAGAGAGAGAGAGAGAGAGAGAGAGAGAGATAATATGGGTACTTTATTTATAATAAAACAGTGATTAATATCTGGATTGATTATTTAGATCTATCAAAGGTAGCGTGGACATGGAGTCAATATCGTTTGGTTACTGACAGTTTCTTGTCCATGCGATTGTTTAGACCAAGACTTGGATTGAATAAACTGAGAGTAATCAAGCGCTACTGACTTCATGTCCGCGCTACACTAACTCTCTCTCTCTCTCTCTCTATATATATATATATATATATATATATATATATATAGTGTGGGATGGTGACTGTTTCTGCTTTTGTGTACCAAAGGCAGTATTATTGGTAGAGTGGTAAATATAAAATAGAGCTGTTATATGATATAATAAAATAAATATGTAAAGGTTTTACATATCTATTTATTTGGTGACAAAGGAACATTCACGACCATATTGGTTTCATGCGAGGCAATCCTTAGGTGAAGATGTTACAAATGCAAGGAAAATCGAAAAAAATCGAAAAAATCGAATATATATATATATATATATATATATATATATATATATATATATATATATATAAAGATTATCTACTGAGTCAGACGAAACTACTATTAGTTTCGCATAAAGCTCTTCAGGGCTAAAATCTGACTCAGATTTTAGCCCTGAAGAGCTTTATGCGAAATTAATAGTAGGTTTGTCTGACTCAGTAGAGTATCTTTATTACTTGACTCTACTTAGGTATCGAGCTCTTTTTACAAATTAGCTTCTCCTAGCGGTTATATGAATATATATATATCTTATATACATATATATACATATAAATTGTTTTTTCTTTTGGCCAAATACTATACCAATAGATTATTTTTGTTGGTACGAATATCTTGGTCTTTCTTTTTTTCAAAATTTTTTTTCTTCCTGGTTGATGTTTGGTAGTATATTTTTACAATCAAACTCTCTGCCGGGTTTTTTCTCTCCGCAAGGATCTACCAACACGCTTGGTATATTAAATATATATATATATATATATATATATATATATATATATATATATAATATATATATATATATATATATGTGTGTATGTGTGTGTGTGTGTGTGTGAAAACTTTATAATTTGCTTGAAGCATTGTGTG
>CM042153.1:8595527-8615527 GCA_023376005.1 Doryteuthis pealeii | reverse complement strand
CAAAATCTATAGAATACAAATTATGAAGCCTCATCTCAAAATTTCAAACAAAAAACAAATTGAGCTCTTTTAAATTACTGAAAGCAAAAGGCCAAGGACAATGAAAAACTCTGAATTCAAAACCTGTGTAGATCTTTCAAGAAAATCAGTGGTACACTCATGCACACTTTTTTCTGTTATCAGCTCATCCAAAAAAAGTGTCTGGTCCTTCACAATCATTCACCGCTATAAACAAATTATCTATCTACGCGAATCTATGGTTCATCACTTCAACTGAAATTCTTTACCCCTACAGACTATCGCATAGATACAAGGAAGATAGCAATTCGATAAAGGTGTGAAGCAATTTTTGCCGAAATCCTTTAATGCATATCTTGAAATCAAACTTCCGAATTTAAACGGAGAAAGATTGAGAATAAAAAGATTTTAATCACCGAAGAATTGCTGACGTCACTGTAGTAGTAGTAGTAGTAGTAGTAGTAGTAGAGTCAGGTTATTTACCATGAATCGTAGACATGGACATGAATTATTGTTACATAATTATTAAATACCTAATATTTATGGCAATAGTGTAGAAACATAATGGCGATTAGTGCAGCTGATGGCCTTGAGAGTAGTGACGGTGCTAGACCTCACTCTCACCTTGCCTTCCGGGGATAAATCGTGAGAACCGGAAGGCATGAAAGACCCTGTCTTCCGGTTTAAGGATACTAAGTAACTCAGCAGTTAGAAGTTAGAAGCCGAGCTCGTAAGATGTGAGTCTCACTGCGCAGACGTCTGGTTTGGAGATTTAACAATAAAATAAGATCAAAAGTAAATCGAAGTCTTGTGTTTATTACCTAAAAACTAACAATGACGCAGGGCTTCTGATAACGAGAAATCCCCATAGAAGACAAGACCGGAATCCCCAAGTCAACACCAGACGCTAAACCAGACCAAGATGATAGACGATCAGAATAGCAAAGCCGACCAGAAGAATAGATGTCCAAGATATAGAAGCAAGTAAGAAGTAAAGAAGTAAGAAAGGGTATACAACATTATATCGATTTGGTACCGTGAAAACCTCAGTACGTAACATTATATCTAAAAGGTGTTAGACTTTTATGGGCTTCCATGTATTTACATTTCTTATTTGTGAAAATAGTTTCTTGAGACGATTTTAAAAATATTGAATATGTATAGGTTTTAAACAGATCCATTTAATTCTAAGATGGGACCCTTAAAACGTGCTAAAAGAATTAAATATGTACTTCTTATACGTTAGAATACTGAGACTAACCTTACAACATAGGTGATTATATACATCAATAAATATGAAAAAGATGTACAACATAACAACAATACAGACTTTATTGTCTGAGCATGTGGAAATTGACATGCACGACAGGATACAAAACAGATTGGAAGCAAAAAAAGAGTTCATAAAGAATGTGAGAGTGACTTACAGATAGTTAGGGGGAGCCCATTCATTGCCATTACTGTCAGGGACATTCTGACCGTGATTGTCCCACTTAATGGACAGATACTACGAGTCTAGTCCATCTTTTTTGGGATGCTAGACCAAGTGAGAGAGAGAGAGAGAGAGAGAGAGAGAGAGAGAGAGAGAGAAGAGAGAGAGAGAGAGAGCTTATCGGGCTGAGTTTAAATACCCACCTAGTAGTGCCATCTAGTCGCGAAACCGTTGCGGCGAGGGTAGATAACGCTTTTTGGCCCAAGTCCACCCCAGCAGGGACAGACAATCCCTACAGTGCTAACAATCATGGTCAGAATGCAACTGAGAGTAATGGCAAAGAATGAGCACTCCACACTCTAAAGAACTGGAGCCTCACCATTAGATACATTGTATAGCCTGGACATACCATTCTTGGTGTGAGTCGTACTCCTCAGCTAGATATACCGACAACGAATTTTAAACCTCTGCGTTAGGGTGGGATAACTGTAGAGTAAAAAATTGCGTCTGCCACACGCTTATATTACGTGGCGGGCAAGTCATCATCATCATCACCACCCTCATCATCATCATCATCATTATCCTCATCATCATCATCATCATCATCTTGTCGCTGGATATCCATGACAATCTCTCGCCAACCATCCCTATCATTCATTGTTCCTGGAAGGTCCTCTGTGTGTCATCAAATATCCGCTCAGAGCTGATCAATGTAGGTCTTTCTTGGGCGGCCTGCACTGGCGTGTCCATGTGCTGGTTTAAATTTGAGAACGTCCCTTATTTGTTCGTCGTTGCTTCTCCAACAGTGCCCAGTATGTTTTGTTCGTCCCACAGGATGGTTTATGTGATAGGGGACAAGTGGTCGTACAGCCGCGTTCTTGTAGGGTGCTGTCCCCCCGAATTGTTTAATATCGCGCGCAGCATTCCTGTGCAGCTCCCATGTAGCTTATTGTCTTAGGGTTTAAGTGGCGCAGCAGTACAGTATAAAAACTGCGGACAAACAAGTAATGTAAAGTAAATTTATATAAAGTTGGCAGTATCAGCCGAGAGTGAGTGAGTCTATCCTCTATTCGCTAGCGCTAGACCTTGCTATTTTTTTGCTGATGTGGAGCATCAAACCTACCATCAGCTTCCCATTTTACCGCACAGTTCAGATAACTCAATCTTTGCTATGCATGGCCTGAGTTAGCGGGGACCGGTATCAAAATCTAGAATCTTGCGATTACCTATTTGGGTGCTCCACCGACTAAGTTAAACTTTGACCAGGGTATTAATCTGCAAGTGAACTTAATAGTGCGATTGGAGTTTGAACTCGCTTGCTACGATGTAACAGTCAGGCAAGTCACTCTACGTCACGTGGAGTAAGTAAGTAAAGTAAAGTCGTCGGGGCGGCCCAATGTCGGTATCAGCCAGTCAGCGAGGGAGTATATCCCATTTTTACTAGCACTAGACCAAGGAGATTGTTTTGGCGTCTGAGGTGGAGCACCACACCTACCATCAGCTTCTTACTTTACCGCACAGATACCTGCTCATACGCTGAGTTGGCGAGGACCGGTATCGAACTAGGAACCTTGTGGTTTCTAGCCGAACGCTCTACCGACTGAGCTAACCCGGACGAGTACTCTGACTGAATTAGAGGATCAACACATTCAAGAGAGAAAAAAAAAACACGAATATAAATTCAAAATGGCATCCACAATAAACTCTTCTTAATCAAACCCACTTTGGGAGACTGGAGACCAGTTTTGAGAAAGTCTAGAAAGGAACAAGTCATTGTGTCCCGATTACGCATTGGTCACACAAGACTAACGCCCTCCTATATACTCAAACAAGAACAACAACCACAGTGTGAAACATGTCAAACACCTTTGACTGTTAAACACTTATTCATGAAATGCAGATTTTTTACTCATATCAGAAACCGTTATCTTAATGCAAACAATATGAAATATCTATTTGAAAATGTCAACATGGAGGACATTCTGTCCTTTTTGAGGGAAATAAAATTATACCATAGAATATAGACATGAACTTAATCAGTACCATACAACATAATCCCCAATGGTGTAAACACATTTTTAAAACCAATTACTAAAAAAGTATAACTATAAATACACGATATGTATAACTTCCTAACCGTTAGGAATGACATAACCCCAGACGGGTTGATATGCCGTTAAAATCAATCAACCAATATAAATTCAATGTTCGGTTTGCTTTTTGTTTGTTTATTGTTGTTATTCTATTTCTATTTCATCTATTTTTTTGTAAATATTAATGTTATGGTATTCATTTTTATGAAGCTAAAATGAATTTCAGTCGTCCATTATTTTAGTTCGGAGAGAAGTGCGTATCTTATCTTGTATATTTTAGTAGACAGTTATTATATCATTTGTGATAGAGTTAATTGTATGAGCTGATACATAGGAAAAATAGCAAGAATATTGCGTCTTATCAAGTACACACTATCCTCACCTGAACTTCGTTTCCATGAATTTATTCAATAACATGTTTTGTTCTATTCTTCACACAACTAGCGTGGGTGAAATTTCTCTAAATATTATATATATAATATATATAATATATATATATATATTATATATTATTGAGGGAGAAAGAGAGAGAGAGGGGGGGCAGGAGAGAGAGAGTGAGATTAGAGAGAAATATGTATATTTAATTTATAGAAAGATTATAACAGAATGATATATATATATATATATATATATATATATATATATATATATATATATATATATATAGAGAGAGAGAGAGAGAGAGAGAGAGAGAGAGACATAAAAAGAAATAGAATGGGATTGATAGATAGATAGTTAAAAACAAACAGAATGAGATAGATAAGTAGATAGACAGGTAAAAAGGAACAGAATGGTATATATATATATATATATATATATATATATATATATAAAATACCAAACTTGTTGGTAAATCCTCGCGGTGAGAAAAAAAAGCAAATAGTTTGATTGTAAAACTATACTACCAAACATCACCCGGGGAGAAAAAAAAATTAGAAAAAAGAAAAGACCAAGATAATCGTATCAACCAAAAATGATATATTGGTACAATATTTGGCCAAGAGAAAAAACAATGTATATGTATATATATATAAGATATATATATTCATACAAAACCGCCAGGAAACTAAAGCTTTAAAGTAAAAAGTGATCAATACCTAAGTAGAGCAAATAATGAAGATAAATCTAATAAGTCAGATAAACCTACTAAAAGTTTCGCTTAGTGCTCTTCAGGGCCAATATCTGACTCTTAGCCCTGAAGAGCACTAAGCGAAACTTTTAGTAGATTTATCTGACTCATTAGATTTATATATATATATATATATATATATTAATGAGTCAAATATACCTACTAAAAGTTTCGCTTAATGCTCTTTAGGACTAAGATCTGACTCTTGGTAGTATATTTTAACTATTGAGCACTTTTTAAGCTCATTTTTAATGGAGCAAAAAAACATAAGAGTCAGATATTAGCTCTGAAGAGCACTAAGCGAAACTTTTAGTAGGTTTATCTGAATCATTCGGTTTATCTTTATTATTTGCTATACTTAGGTATTGAGCAATCTTTACTTATTAGCTTTAGCATATCCTAGCGGTTTTTGTATGAATATATATTTTTATATAATATATATAATATATATATATATATATATATATATATATATATATATATATATTGTTTTTCTTTTGGCCAAGTATTATTGTATCAACCAATTATTTTCAGTTGGTACGACTATCTTCGTCTTTTCTTTTTTTCAATTCAATTCATTTTCAACACAATGAGATAGATAGATAAAAAGAAACACAATGAGATAGATAGATAGATAGATAGATAGATAGATAGATAGATAAAAAGAAACGCAATGAGATAGATAGATAGATAGATAATATACAAAACAGACTGAGAAAGAAAGAATCGAAAGAATGAAAGAATCGAAGGAAAGAAATAATTGAAAGAAAGAAATAATCGTAAGAAAGAATAAAAAAGACTGACAGACGGACAGACAAACAGATAGATAGATGGACATATAGATAGACAAATAAAAATAAAGAAAGAAGGAAAGAAAGAAGAAGAGACAGAAAGAAAGGCAAGAATAGAGGTATAAACCCACCTCAGTTAGACAGTGTCTAGCATCATAACCAAATCGGTTTTTTTTTTTTGTCTCCGTTTGGCAATGTCTCTTAAGTTTGGATCAGATCCTCCACGAAATATCTTGGCTTCCCTTCAAGGAATTGAGGATGAGTAGGAGGAGGAGAGAAAAATGATAATACTGAATAATTTATTGTAGAATGACGAATTCATCATCTACAAAGTCAAGTCAACAATTTGATTTTGTTATCTATTAAGAAAGATGAATGTCATCACAATGATTGCATAGTACAATACGGTCGTGAATAAATACTTTCGGAAAATACATATCAAAAATAATTTGAATGATTTTTTCATATTTCGAATTGTTGTCCAGATCATTATTGTGTATAAACACACGGTTGTGTTTTTGCACAATAAAGATGAGTACAACAAACCGAAAT
This sequence comes from Doryteuthis pealeii, assembly GCA_023376005.1. Taxonomy (NCBI): domain Eukaryota; kingdom Metazoa; phylum Mollusca; class Cephalopoda; order Myopsida; family Loliginidae; genus Doryteuthis; species Doryteuthis pealeii. The sequence goes on along the minus strand of CM042153.1, from coordinate 8,609,512 downwards.
ATCAACATTGTGCATACCAAGCCTCATCTCTTAGTGCAACCCAGTGTACAGAAATAAGTATTATATTGGTATGTGACTAACATAATATTACACACATATATATACACATACACCTCATGTGGTGTAATGCTTAGCAAGCTAGACTCACAGAACATTGTTAGTGAGTTCGTTTCTCACTCGGTGCCCCATAATCTGCGATGGTGGCGGATCTAAGCTAAGATTAGTAAATAACTATATATACTCATATATGTGCATCTCTCTCTCTCTCTTAACCTCACTCTCTCTCTCTCTTCTCTTTCTCTATCTCTCTATCTCTCTCTCTCTCTCTCTCTCTCTCTGTATATATATATATATATATATATATATATATATATATATATAGTAAGCGGGATGTAATAGTTAAAATCATGGGAAATGGACTCGTCGCCCCGAGTTCAAATCATGGACGTGGTAATTGCATTTCCCTTAGCGCTTATACCCTTGGGAAAGGTATGAATCCTACTCTTCCTCCAGCTATGGGTAAATAGTTGGGCAGACTGGGCTCTTTAACCTTGATTAGGCAATCGATCTAAGAGAAGGGAAACTCTGAATTCCAACCTGTTAGACTCCGCTTAAGAAGTTGACATTGTGTCACATCCTGCTCGTGCGGAGGGGTTGGTAAATATATATATATTAACCAAAGGTCAATTTCAATTTCTTATATATATATATATATATATATATATATATATATATATATATATATATATTGCATTGCCCTTTGATTTTATTATTAATTTATTTTAAGCCTCGATTATAATAACAGAATTACCATGAGTACAATATACAACAATGCACATTACCACGCTCGCTTCATAATAACTCTAATCAAAACAAAACAATATAAATAGATTTGAACATAATTTTTTTCTTTTTATGAAACTGCTTTTAAACATTATGACACAATTGTTAGACAACCGCATCGTAGTAAATACATTAACACAAATCGATTCTAACTTATTGTTTACTTTTTGAACATTGCAAAAAATCAACTTCCGGTGTGAGATCTTTTGAATCGAAAGTCAGCGTTCTTTCGCAACGAACATTTTAGTGCGATGAACATACACGTTAAATCGACTGCTATTAATCGGTGTCTCGATTAATTCAGTGGATTTAACCCTGAAGATCCTTATGGTGAAACTCGAGTAGGTTATCTCTTGTACCTATTTTATAATAAAATTGCTCTACTTAGTATTGAGCACTTTGTATTTGTTATATAACTGACTTACTCCCCCTGAATTCCTCTTACTAACCATCGTGACCAAATTCACCGGTAAGTCACCTTTTCCTTTATATATATATATATATATATATATATATATATATATATATACACACGCACACACACACACATATATATATATACTAGAAAAGACGTGATCCGTTTTTAGAAAAAATGGAGATAGAGAGAGACAGTGAGATAGTGAGTGGTAGTCACTCAGTAGCAGTCAGCCAGTTAATTCTCATTGCTTGTTTGAAAAGGAACTTATTCTCTCACACACTAGGAGCAATTAGAGAAAGTATACATATCATGAATAAGTGGGTGGAAAGAAACAGGCAGGAAGGGAATGGTGGATTTTTTACTTAATTGCAAATTACGACTAATTAGAACCAAATGAAATGGAATTTTTTTCAAACATTAATTAGATTTAGAATGCGATGTTTTTTGTGACACAAAAACTATTTAGGAAAAAAGCCTTTAGGTGGCAAAAGTTGATTCGCTCAGCTTTAGTATAATAATAATAATAATAATAATAATAATAATATATATATAATATATATATATATATATATATATATATATATATATATATATATATATATATACCGAAAAGAGCCGCCTGGTAATAAAGTGTAGGTGTCACTAACACCTATATAGATAAATACACACCCCATTAGTCACCAACATTTAACTTGAAACAAACTCCCAAAACTCAGTAAAACTTATTCAAGTACTCTCACCACAAAAACATTTATATAGCTTTGAAAAAAAACATGGCTGGAAGCGTCATCGTATATAAATAGACACTACAAGGGATTCTTTTTCTTTTTAATCTTTCTTAAATAATTCTTAATATTTTCATCTCAAAAAGAATGTATAATAAGACCCGAAAAATTTATCCTTCCGAATAATTTCGGTTCTCCTTTGAATCATTATCAAGTGTGTTTAAACTGATCATCATTTGTCTAATCTAGTATTCTATATCGTGTTTGCATATCATGTAATATAATTTTTTAAATTGTATTTCATATATTCCAAGATAAACTGCTAGCATTATTTAGCGTCACTTTGGCGAACGTAGATAAAATATTGACAAATGATGATCTGTTTAAACATAGAGGGATCACCTAATCCCGTCCAGGAGACCAGAACTAGTATTGATTAATAAGAAGAAAACCTGTCATCTAGTGGATTTTGCCGCTCCGACAGACAACCGAGTGAAAGTTTTTTTTAAAAAGATGGAAAAATACTTGGACTTGCCAGAGAACTGAGAAAACAGTGGAATATGAAGGTGAAGGTCGCACCAATTGGCCCCAGGAACGGTCCCCAAAGGCCTGTAAAACAATGTGAATGGGAAATCAGAGGAAGAATCGAGACCATCCAAACTACAACATTGTTAAGAACGGCTAGAATACCAAAAAGAGTGCAGGAGACCTTAGGAGACTTGCTGTCACTTAACCTCCAGTGAACCACTGGCTACAGCAGGTGTTAAAAACTCTATAATAATAATAATAATAATAATAATAATCCATATATTAATACGTTGTTCCTTAATATTCCGACCGTTATTATCTTGCAATGAGACCGTCCAAATCGCCCAAGATGAAATGCAAAAATGTAAATTCTGATTATCTGGTGTTGATTCTCCGCCGAATTCTTATTTTTATGAGTGTCGCCACCTCAGCTAAATAATGAACCATTTCGTTTTTCTTATAAGAAAGTCAGGGATGAAACGGACATGTTACACAGAAAAATATAATAAAAATACAAGAAAATAAAAGAAAGAAAGGAGATTATGGGAAAGATAGAGAGACGTGGTGATAACACTTAATTGTTTGAATCAAACATAATGAAAAGAAGGAATGAAAAAATGTGTGAGAGGTAAATCAAGGTTATTATACTGGTTTTTTTTTTTACATATTGAATATTTCAATAGCTCTTAATTAAACATATCAAACGTTGTAATAATTGAATTATCATACTGTAGTATATTCACAGATCCTGCTAGTCAATATTATTCTACTTTTTACAGATTGGACTATTTTGCAATAGCTCTTAAGTAAACATATGAAACGTTGTAATACTTAAATTATCAGACTGTGTGTAATAAGTAATTGAGAGTTCCCTCCCCTATTTCATTATTACCTCCCCTTTGGAGAACTCTTTGGTGTTTACAAAAGTATATAAGCCCTCAATAAAGTGTACCATTATTCCAAGTAGAATAAAGCTTTCTTAAGCCAATCCGTTTGTTTGTTTATTGATTTTAACGGCATATCAACCTGTCTGGGTTATGTCATGCCTAACGGTTAGGAAGTTATACGTATCGTCTTTTTATATTTATACTTTTTAGTAATTGGTTTTATCAATGTGTTAGCATTATTGGGGATTATGTTGTAGGGTATTGATTTGTTTCATGTCTATATTCTATGGTATAATTTTATTATCCTCAAAAAAGAGAGAATATCCTCCATGTTGATATTTTCAAACACATCTTTCATATTTTTTGCTTTAAAATAACGGTTTCTTATGTGAGCAAAAAACCTGCTTTCCATTAAAAAGTGTTTGTCAAAGGTGTTTGACATGTTCCACATTATGGTTGTTGTTCTTGTTTGAGTATATAGGAGTGCGTTAGTCTTGTATGACCAATGCGTAATCGGGACACAATGACTTGTTCGTTTCTAGACTTTCTTAACGTTGGTCTCGAGCCTCCCAAAGTGGGTTTGATTAAGAAGAGTTTATTGTGGATGTTGTTATTCCAGTGTTGTTGCCATTTTGTATGAAGGAATCTATTAATTTTAGGTTTCAAATCAGTATATGGTATCTTGAAATTGTCGGGGATCCGTGTCATCGTTCATAATTAAACTGTGGTGTTTAAATTGGCCATGATTGTAATACTAATAGTAGTATTCCTGTTGCTATTCAGCGTTTACATAAAGAATAAGTGACAGAACGAAGTTTGTAGAAGGCTTTTACTATTCCTCTGATGTTTAGCTAAAACGGCAAGCTGGCAAGTTTAGCATAACACAGATAGAGATGCACAGAACGTGTATGGATCGAAATCCTATTGAACAAAAAAAAAACCCGGATACGAAACTAGGGAGAGAGAAATTTGAATATTTCCCAAACACTGCCATTGTTCTCATTCAGTGGATAATTTGGCGAGATGTCCGCTACTCTCTTCAAACCGGCGGATTTGACTCACAAATTATCGCATAAAGAGGAACCGGAAATTTCCCCTGGTGAAACTTCCTGATTATTCCAATTGTGTTGGATCGAGTGAAAAGCAAAACTGGGTCTTCGTCGAATTGAAAACTGGGACAAACTCGACGCGCACCTAACATCATGCAAATATGCAGAGAAAAGATAAAAGCTGTGTGTGAATTATGAATATCCGTTGGCAAATGAATAATTACATCTGCTATAGGAATTGCAATAATGAGGACGTATTTGAGTGTTTCTTCATTGGGTTATTGAACGTAGATAAATCTATAAGAGAGATGGAGAAATTCCGTATAAAATATACAGTTTTCACAACACATCTAAATTGCATAATTTTATCTCCTTTACTACAAACTAGGTTCAAATGGTTATCAAGATAGTCTCGCAGATCTTTAACTGGTGAATAGCGAGTTCGATACTCGCTGGATTCCCCATACTTTCGAACTTGCGTCACATCATACTCGTGGTGAATGGGTGGGAGGCTGTGGTGTAATGCTTAGAGTCGTAGGAAATGGACTCGTCGACCCGAGTTCGAATCTTGTTCAAATCCTGGGCAAAACTACAGTTCACATAGCACTAATATCCTTGGGAAAGGTATTAATCTAACGACTCTCCCTCCAGCTAAATAGTAGGACAGATTAGGCAACCAGTCTGGGAGAACGAAAACTCTGAATTCAAACCTCTTAAACTCCACTTTGTGTGGTCACTAGTAGAATAGGCTCAGTCCTAATTATTGATCTTTTTCACTAATTTTTATGGTTATTTCCTATAACTCCAACCTAAAAAAGGGGAACCACTCTGAATTAATTTTATCTGTTAATTAATCTACCCATTATTTTCCCACTAAACTAACCCTAAACCACAACGCCTAACCCTAACCCTAACCCCTAACTATAACCCTAACCCCTAACCCTAACCCTAACCCCGTCTTCTTTTTTCCTAGTAGACCAATAAAAAATAAATAATGTATCAGTCAATCAGAGTGGTTCCCCTTTTTAGGTTGGAGTTATAGTGTGTGTCTACTACCGTTCGGAAATCTGATGTGGTTCGGATACTGGTGGCCTGTCCCTGACTGCCATTGCCGAGATCTAGAGTGACCCAGTTTATCCGGGCAATTCCTCCGATATCTGTGGGGTACTTAATATTTAACAGTCCTGTAATAAGAAGGGTGCATAACAACTTTGACCCTACCTTTAAAAAAAGATTGGCTATTTTGGTAAATGATGTTCCTTCTCAGTCAACCTTACGCCCGGAAAGGCCACCTCGATCGCCTCTATCATGCGCCAAACTCCATTGTTTCTGGTTCCCACAATCAAAAACCAAAACTAAAAAATTGTTAAATCAAGCATTATTTTCTAATTAAGACTTAATAAAACTTATATTATTGATTATATAAAAACTCTCCCCTCCTCCTCATTTTCCGACCAAACCTTGCCCGAGTACAAACTGCTAGCACCACCACTAATAAAATAGAAACAAATTCAATCAAAATGACAGCTCATATGATTAAGATTTTGTGTACATCGCAAAGATGAATGTAGATGAAAAACATGCCAGTAAAACTAAAAAAATAAGACAAAACCAGAAACAAAGAAACAGAAAGAAACAGAGAAAAAAACAGAGAAAAAAAAAACAGAAAAAAGAAACAGAAAAAAACAGGAAAAAAAAACAGAAAAAATAACAGAAAACTATTATTTTTTAACAAAGACCGGTTTTTTTTTCAACTTATCAAAGAAGAAATCAAGCAGAGGAGGAAATTGTTAAGAAAACCAGTAGAGAAGTATATGGGTCATTTGTGTGCACAGGTAGCAACAAAGAGAACACAAAATTACTTGGACAGTAGTGTTCAGAGAAATTTGTCTTCGAGGAGTAAAAATTGATACAACTGGCTTCAACTACTTTTATTGCCTCCCTATTATTTCACGGACTCATAAAAATATTTTGGAGAGTAGTAAAGCTGTTGTTTTGTTTTATTGGCAATGGTCCAAACCATTTGAAAATATACTTAAAAGTTAATTGTTAAAGTCAACAAAGAAAAAATAATGAGAATACTATAAAATGTTTATATTCAATCAACTGTCATTGTTCATTTTCTATTCAATTATAACTAAACATGCTTTGAATGCACTGAGACCTCATAAACTTGTGTTAAATGTAACAATATACGTTAAGTATAAATTTTTTTAATACGTTTCGTTTTAGATTTTAATATTTATAATTTAAATCTCATAAATTTCGATCATCACAAAAATAAACACGCAAATACGGTAAAGTAATGCATAAAAAGTTTCCATAATAATTTTGAATAAATTTCGTCACACAATTTGAAAAGGAACGCCACCGTTACGTGGCGTTTGAGTGGTCTCCTTTTGCATAGCTGAAGCCGCAACACACAAAGAAAAACAAAATTTCAAACTACTGTTTTAAAAAAAAAATTTTTTCATGTAGATGAATACCCGAACGATGGTTTGCTAAACAACCGAAACTTTATAACATCAGCACCTACATTAGAATATCATCCATCTAAAATATTTGATGCGATTCTTTATTTTTTATATACTTATCTATCTATCTATCTATTTCTCTCCCTCCTCTCTCTCTCTCTCTCTCTATATATATATATATATATATATATATATATATATATATATATATATAGCAAGCATGATGAGATTTCCTATGATTGACATATCCAGCCTTAGAAACAGAATACGAGATTTCCAACGCTCCATGTTCTCTCCAATATGACAGGTGTATCTCTTTCGAAGTTGATGCTTGAGGTTTTCATGCTCGATTCTTTCACTCTCATATATATATATATATATATATATATATATATATATATATATATATATATATATATGTGTGTTTGTGTGTGCATATATATATGAATTTTTCTGAGAGTATGTGCATGTCTGCGAATATTAATAATTATATATAGCCGCACGTACATATAGTACAAGCTGTATGTTCCCGGGTTTTATTTTATAGCGCTAAATTTAAATATACATTTTTAATATCCTATATTAGTCGTCATTAGATCTGATCATTGTTGAAATGTTACTAAGGCCATTTCTGCATGTTAACTTTCATTGAATAATAACGTTATAATAATACGTTTTCAAAAGGGATGAGACGCAACATGAGTTATTATTAATGCAGGTGAATACTAACTTCAACCACACAAAAAAAAACACTCCAAAAGAAATAACCCCACACACCACAAAAATAATTAACTACAATAAATAATCCCCCTGAAGACGATGATGGATTTGGTCAAAAGCGCTTGGAAAAATATGGAGCACCTGCTTGGACTCCAATATAAGAAAAATTACGCGAACATTTGAACGCAAGAAACTCAAAATCATCCAGGAGATATATCTGTGATATTCAACGAAAACTGTTTAAATAATAGATTACTACCGAAAGATACATGTATATATATATATATATATATATATATATATATATATATATATATATATATATATACTAGCAAATATATGCCCCCTCCGGCAGTAAGTATTTAAGTTTAGTCATAGAATATCATATTAAATTAGAAAGGCTAATGAAACTAAATAAGAATGCATATAAAAAGATTTGTATCAGAGGGATTATAATCGTAAAATAGAACAACTGAAACATAATCTTCCATCACTCCCGCCTTTCATTGCAAAATTTTCCTAATTTAACCATTTACTTAAAAAAGGAATAAGATAATAAATTACAGTTATTTCTTCTTATTAATGGATTTCTTTTAAGATTTATCCATGAGATTTTGCTCATATTTATCAAACTAAAACCAAACAATTAGAAATCAATAAAACTAAGCACATATTTATTAAAATCTAATATTTGATATCAATATGCAAATTAGCCTTCCCGTTCACACTGTAAACCGCTATTTTGTTGTACATATAAATACAATTGCATGTTATTAATACTAGTAAATATATGCACCCTCCGGGTGCAAGTAGTTAAGTTTTAATATAATAAAATATCATATTAAATTAGAAAGGCTAATGAAACTGAATAAGAATGTAGATAAAAAGATTTGGAACAGGGGGGGTATGATTGAAAAATAGAACAACTTTGAAACTATTCCATTATTTTCCCTTACTCCCGTCTTTCATTGTTAAATTTTCCTAATTTAACTGTTTAGTTAAAATAGGAAGTAAAGAATAATATTAGTTATTTCTTCTTGTTAAGGGATTTCTTTTAAGATTTATTGAAGAGATTTTTGCTCATATTCATTAAGATAAAACCAAAAATTAGAAATCAATAATACTAAGCACATATTTATTAAAATCAAATTTATAATATCAATATGCAAATTAACTTTCCCATTCACACTACAAACCGCTATTTTGTTGTATATATAAATACAATTGCATATTGTTAGTATGTAGATATGGTCAACAGTATTAATAATCTAAAAACAATTTTATTAATAATTGAGGTTTAAATGAAAATAAAATCATGGAGAATGTGACGTAAATAACAAAGGGAATTGTTACTTGAGTAGTAATAGTAATATAGTTTCGGTTACAGACAGAAAAACACACAATCTCCATTATAATAAGAGATGTAGATATGTCCAACATATCTAACACCGGTTTCGACCGGGTGTCCAGTGAGCTTCAGCCGCTGGACCTTACAAGTTAATAGCGTCGATCCCAGGGGGCTATCCCCCCAGGCAATACCTGCCCCCTTGGGGACAGGGCTGGGTTTATTGTCCAGCACCTGAGGCGCCCCCTTGCGGGGGAATGCCGAGGGGATCGACGCAATTTTTGTTCTTTCCCACCCATGAGCTTCGGTTTGTGGGTGGGCCCACGTTAAAACGAGGCCTTGTGCCCAGCCCATACAAGTGGGGTATGAGGCAAATACTTCTAACTCCGATTTCGACCGGGTGTCCAGTAAGCTTCGGCCGCTGGACCTTACAAGTTAATATCGTTGATCCCAGGGGGCCATCCCCCCAGTAAATACCTTCCCCTCGATTTAAAGGGACAGGGCTGGGTTTATTGCCCAGTGCCTGAGGTGCACCCTTTGAGGGAGAATGCCGACAGGATCAACGCATTTTTGTACCTACCACCCATGAGCTTCAGTTTGTGGGTGAGCGCACATAAAAATGTCCTTGTGTCACGCCCTCATAAGTGGGATGAGAGGCAAATACCTCTAAACCGGTTTCAACCGGGGGTCCAGTGAGCTTCGGACGCTGGACCTTACAAGTTAATGAGGGGGCTATCCCCGCAGGCAACACCTGCCCCTCGATTTAAAGGAGCAGGGCTGGGTTTATCACCCAGTGCCTGAGGCCCCCTCTTAAGGAAGAATGCCGACGGGATCAACGCAGTTTTTGCACCCGCTACCCATGAGTCTCGGCTTGTGGGTGGTCCCACATTAATAGGGCCTTGTGCCTAACCGGTACAAGTGGGATATGAGGTAAATATATCTAAATCCGGTGGCTTCGGCCGCTGGACCTTACAAGCCAAAATCGTTGATCCCAGGGGTCTATCCCCACAGACTTGTGGGTGGTCACACATTAATAGGGCCGTATGCCTAATCTCTACAAGTGGGGTACGTGGTAAATATCCCAGTATTGATATTGCAAAATCATTCTAATAATAATAAAGGTTTAAATAAAAAATAAAATCATGGAGAATGTGATGTAAATTACTAAGGACATTGTGACTTGAATAGTGGTATATTTTCGTTTACAGATTTACAAACACACAATCTCCATTATAATAAGATAGAATCTGAAAGCACAAATACAATATGTTGTCGTTAGACATCAAAGAGTGTATAATACTTAAAAGTAGAATAGTATATAATAAAGTCGAAAGGAAAAAAATATAAGCAATTACTTAGAATATTATGATTACAAAGGCTTCATGAAAAAGCAATCTCCAGTCCCGTCTGAAGATTGATTTTGTATGAAGCTTTAGTAACCATGATAAGTAATTGCTTATATCTTTTCTTTGTATCACGCATACACCCACACATGTATACACACAAGCCTTGCTCCTCCTCAGCATACAATAAATCTCAAGTCGATTGCAAACATTTTCATATATACAGTGCTGCATGAAAATGTGTTGTTACAATTTATGAGCAGTTATAAATTGTGACCTAACTGTAGTTAGAATTTTAAATAAAGATCGTTAGATACCGGACGTGGGTAATTTTCCATAACCGTTGGGATTATGAGTGACGTGACGATGATTCCAACTGACCTCCGGTACAGACACATGAGAATAAGTTTTTAGTCAGTCAGATTCGACCCGGTTTTCAAGGAGTGCAGATGCGGTTGTCAGCTCTGGTGGGTCGGTCTCCACGCGGCGAGATCAAAAGGCTGGGGAAATTAAAGCTTTCATAAAGAACACCAAAATTATTATTAATTAATTATTAAGACAATAACCAGCCCAGGCTGTAAGAAGAATTAACAAAGAAAATCAACACCCAGCCGAAAGCCCTGAATAGAAGTCAGCCCAGACAATGTTGCGGCCGAAGTAGAAGCCGTTAGACAAAGAACCAGAAACAATGAGATGGTGCTAGATTCTACAATTTTTCTTTCATTTTTATTGGGAATTCTAATTAAAAACTTGGAATCTTTAAAACCTCAAATTTTAAACAGACTGAATAACAAGGACTACCACTCGCTTTTCTCGTTATTCTGTGATAAAAAATTTCTTATTACCTTCCATATACCAACAAATGCCCTGAAGATGATCTAATTAATAGATCGAAACACTGCAGCGTCGGCCAATAAACTCAGCACTTAACTCATTTAAACCTTTGTTTTTTTCATTCTTTCTTAATATGCTACATACCGTCGAATTCACTTCCTGTTTTTCATACACACACACACACACACACACACACACACACATATATATATATGTAAATGTATAAGTATAACTTATATAGTACGATATATCCACAAATATGCTCAATACAATGTATTTATTTTATGGATAACCTACTCGAGTTTCATCGATTGATTCTTCACTTAGTTAAATTAATCGAGTTATCCTTAGACATGCAATATCTTTAGTTATCTTTTAGACTAAAGATGGGCATGTGATTAATCGATAACTCGATTAATTTAACTAAAGTAACCCTGAAGAATCAATCGATGAAACTCGAGTACTCCTTTCCATTGTGACACTCACGTCTCCTCAGTGTGGTTAGACGTGACATCTACTTCAATCCGGGAACGAAACCTTACTGATTTTTCATCACTCCGATTCTTTAACCCCTCGGTCGTCAACAGTTTCCAATATATATATATATATATATATATATATATATATATATATATATATATGTTAATTTTTTGTTATTATTATTATTGGAGAAATGATTATAAAGTGCACAATAATTTCTTTAAGAGCTGTATTTATTTATTCATTTATTCATAGTCACCAATACAAAGTTTGTCTTACCAATGGTTTCGGATGTTTATCCGTCATCAGAGACGTTGACTTTTTCAACATCTCTGGTGACGGATAAAAATCGATTTTGACATTTCGACCTTTATTGATGAAATCGTTTCAACGGAGGAGGCGGGGAACTGAATCAGTATACTAAGTTCGAATCCCGGTTCACGTTCGCTCATTTCGCACGAATGCTCTTGGAAAAGGCTGGTCGGTTGGTTGGTTGGTTGGTTGGTTGTTGGTTGGTTGGTTTTTATGGCATGTCAATCCTTGTTGGGTTATTTTATGGCGAAGTTATTTTCATTTTCTTCATTCTTGTTAGATATTCAGATGTTTTTAAACTCATTTTTTAACGTCTCTGATGACGGATAAACATCCGAAACCATTGGTAAGACGAACTTTGTATTGGTGACTATAAATAGATATATATATATATATATATATATATATATATATAGTTTTTTTTCCGTAGTTAGGGTTTTTCCATGTGAGGTTTAACCAAGCTGATGCAGGTAGACCATAGGAGAGCTCAATGTGCCTAATACCAGTGAGTAAAAGGACAGAGCAAATATTAAGTAAATGAAGAAAAAACTCTAAACTTGCTGAATGAAACTTGAGTAATGAAGCAAGTTTAGAGTTTTTTTTCTTCATTTACTATATATATATATATATATATATATATATATATATAGAGAGAGAGAGAGAGAGAGAGAGGGGGGAGAGAGAGAGAGAGAGAAGTTGTGAAATATATCGAATTGATGTTATTCTTTATAATGTTGTCTTCACATTTATTTATTTCAAAACACCAAACTCTGTTTCTAAATCTTATTATTTCCTTCCTGTTTTCCCCCAAGTAAAATGCTTTCCAAAACTCCTGAGTAATAGTATCTTATCATACAGTCAATATTGGAGCAACGGTAACAACAACAACAAAAAAAAAGAAAGAAAATAAAGCGAAAGTTTTTCTTGACCACTGATGTATTGTATTCACACCTTGGGAATCAATACAAAGCAAAAGAAAAAGAAAACAGAGCGAGTCAACAAAGAAAAACAAATGAGAAATACAATAAATATTGATTTCCTTACAAGGTTCATTGGGACGGTGCCAAAAAGTGATCTAAATTTTAACAAAATTCAAGGCACACACGCCCGGTTGTAAATCAACTATTGATTGCCTCTCAGCAATTTGTGCGCGGCTTTCTGATCAAGAGGCAATGTTCCTGAAAGCAAACCCAAGTTAAAAACACAAAGTACTGATTATATTAGTTTGGCTCATAAAGGATACCACTTTGTTTGACATTAAATGGCATGAGGCCTGTTTAGTTCTAATTAATTTCACTAGCAAGAATATGCGCTCTCCAGACGTAAGTATCTAAGTTTCAAACTAATGAAATATATCAAATTCGAACGAATAACGAAATTAAATAAGAACGCCTATAAAGAGATTAGACAAGAATGAATAAAACACAACGTCTCCCATGAGCTTCGGTTTGTGGGTGATCCATCATTAATTGAACCTTGTGTCTGACCTGCATGAGTGGGGTTCTTGGTAAATAAAATGCACTAATAACATGGGCTGTTTTGAAGCAAATCTAACTCAGATTTTAATAGAGGAATCCTTAATACGGTTTATTCCATGTATTAATGATTTTGACCATAAATTAGATACTCGTTGATGAACTTACGCAATTCCTGATTGTATTGTGACGTAGTTTCGGTTGCAGATAGACAACGACTCTCCATTTGCCCCAACCTATTGCCCTTATGGAAAGCCCCATCCCTTTTTATCATATACGTGTTAGAATGCGATGGCTGAGGGTCTACATATTCCGGATAATGACGTTAAACTCTATCTGATGATGAGGTCCTATTCTAAAGGTTTGGGGAATGTGGAGCGCCCCTTCATCACTATTGCTCCCTGGTCCACTCTGACCCGGAGTGGAGTATCTGTTAGGGTCCCATCTATGGGTTAAATAGAAAAATGTGTTCATAACAAAGATTGAGTATCCATTAAGAATGATTTTATTTCAATTTTTTTCGGCATTAAATGACCCACTGAGGTTGATATG
>CM042153.1:8570527-8593027 GCA_023376005.1 Doryteuthis pealeii | reverse complement strand
ACACTATCTATCTATTTATTAGTCTATCTTTTTATATTTTCGGATGAAATAACAACTTATTTGTAATACACACACACACGCACACACACACGCCACACCCAACACACACACACACACACACACACATATATATATATATATATATATATATATATATAAAGATAATCTAATGAGTCAGACGAACCTACTATTAGTTTCGCATAAAGCTCTTCAGATTTATGCGAAACTAATATATATATATATATATATATATATATATATATATATATATATATATATATCTTGTTTATATTTTGTTTAGTTTTGGATTTTTGTGTCTGATATGCAATGCTTCTAAAATCTTTAGTCGTTGTTTACATATTTGTGTTTCTATAATGATGGTGTTATAGTTGAGTATTTTTCGAAATTTAGTATTGAGTCAAACGGTTATATGAATATATATATATATCTTATATACATATATATACATATAAATACCTTGGTCCTTTCTTTATTTCATTATTGAACAATGCAGTCATTTTTGTCTGCAAATTTTGTCCTTTGTCCTTTCATATTACCGGATTGTTTTAATAATACCTGGCGAAAATTGGCTGATGTATTTGCCATAGATGATTGTCCAAGTACTTTCCGCCTTATCGTGGGTCATCCTCAGGGTAATTCTGAAACCGTACAACAATGGGTTGTTCCATTTCATATTCATATAGGTTGTGTTTATTTCATTGTTGTTGTGATTATTCGTGTTATTATTATTGTTTTTATTATCATTGTTATTATTATTATTATTATTTCATAAATTGTAATGTAATTATAGGGATTTTAGAACATTGGTGCTATTATCAAAGTTTATTTTGTTTAGTTTTGGATTTTTGTGTATAATATGCAATGCTTCTAAAATCTTTAGTCGTTGTTCACATATTTGTGTTTCTATAATGGTGTTATCGTAGAGTATTTTTCAAAATTTAGTATTGAGACAAGAGTGTGTTTTTAACCAAAATAAATAAGAAATGAAACAACCCATTGTTGTACGGTTTCAGAATTACCCTGAAGATGGCCTACGGAAAGTATTTGAACAATCACCTATGGCAAATACATATTTTGAAAGGTAAAATGGATATGAATCCGACAATATGTGTAGAAAGTTTATATAAAAAACAAAATGTTAAAAGTTTTGCTGACAGAAATCTGTTTCGACCATATGAAGAGGTCTTTATCAAAGCAACATTGTAAACGGAAAGACGAAATAAATATATCGTTAATCACGAGGCACAGAACGCTCTCGATCAAGGCCGGAATTTTCAAATTTTCAATTGTACTTTTGGACTTATTATATTTTTAAACTTTCTTTTGTAACCGGAACATTTTCCTGAACTTTTTGATATTTATATACACTTTTACTGCAAACTCTTTTGGGCTTTTTTAATGATAAAAATGCTTATAATTTAAAAAAATAAAATTTATTTCATTTTTAACATAGAATACGCATTTTTTTAATTTTTTTTAAAAAATTCCGGTACTGATCGAGAGCGTTCTGTGCCTCGTGATTAACGATATATTTATTTCGTCTTTCCGTTTACAATGTTGCTTTGATAAAGACCTCTTCATATGGTCGAAACATATATATAATATATATATATATATATATATATATATATATATATATTAAGTTTTGTTGAATTGAACAGACAATTCCTGTCTGACAAGTCTTTCATTGATCCGTTCCAATCTTCGGGACATCCTTCTGGTGTCAGGGTGGAACTGGTATAACAGTTCACCGAAGGTTTCAACACTAGCACTTTCGGCAATACACTTTGCCATCCTCAGGTGGGAAACGATGGAATAGTTTTCATGACCCGTTTTTAACGAGAACGAGTAGTAGCAAGGAATTAGTGGGAGGTAATATCAATTGGTAGTGGGTATATATATATATATATATATATAATATATGTATGTATACATATATATAATATATATATATGTATATATATATATATATATGTGTGTGTGTGTGTGTGTGTGTGTGTGTGTGAACATATAAGTGGAAAAGGTAGATAAACTAACATAATCAATTAAATTCAAGTGTAATATAAGTTTAATTTAATAGTTAGCCTTGTAAATATGTATGAGTCCAAGTATCTAGTATTCCTATGTTGTTAATCCTAAAGATAATTCTTCTTGGCAGAAAGTTCAACCTGTAATTGATTTGAGGACAGTTGCAAACAATCTTAGATGCTTTCTGTCTTCGTATTTCATTGGCCAATTTTTTTAATAGGAAGCACCTGTTGTTTTTGAGAAAGTTCATAAAAAGAAGTGACGATTTTGTGTACATATTATATCACAGATAATCTAACAGAAGTTCCCAACAATATGATATATATTACATCGAAGTTTCGTCGAAATTCTTGGAAGAATTTAAAATCAGATAGACGGAAATACGAAGGTGAAACCAAAAAGTAAGCACCCCAAAGCGCTAGTCGTACAGCTATCGGCAACACTGTTGTGTTTGATGTGACTGCGTATGCACCTCACGTTCACGCTCAGTTCTGACGTTGGCAGTCATTTTTGATGGGGCTCTCGACTGACGCTAGCTCCAAGTAGAAAGTTAGCGCAGTTATTCGCTTTTTGAATGCAAAAGGCATTTAATCGAATAAAATTCATCACCAATTATAGGAAGTGTATGGCGAATGTCAAAAACGTCCACCGAAACCAGTTTACAACGACGACGAGGTTCAACGATTCCTCATCGACCAGGCGGATAGCTGCTAAGACATTGGTATAACAAAACGGACACAGTGCCTACAAAAATGCATCGAAAAAAATGGCGATTTTGTTGAAAAATACATACATTTTCAAACTTTAAGATGAGCTAAACATTACTGACAATATACAATAAACATTTCTGTGATTTCTAAATATTTTGGAAACGTTACCTATGAGATTACCCTCGTATATCACAAAGCTAAGATCCCAAACTGCGTGGTGATATACTGCTTAGAGTCGTAGTAAATCGATTTTGTCGACCCGAGTTCCAATCCTGGACGAAGCCACAGTTCACTTAGCGCTAAGACCCTTGGGAAAGGAAAGAATCCAACTATTTTCCCTCCAGATATGGGTAAATAGTGGGGCAGACTGAGCTCTTTTACCATGGTTAGGCAACTAGTCTAGGAGAAGGAAAACTCAATTCAAACCTCTTAAATCTCAGCTTTGGGTGGTCACTACTAGAATAGGCCTTTTTAGTGTGGGGATTTATTGGATATAAAGTGTGTATCAGATGGCTACTTCTAAATATAGACTCGCCGACTACCACGTGACCTGGGTAGGATTCCTATTGTCCAATCACTGGCAATGCCCTGCTGCTGATATTATTTATTATACTGACCTTTTCTGGCCATATTAAGCATTACTACTTGGATCTTCTTGGACGACGGAACGTAGTATTATATCGCGGAACTTATTATTCACTTACCAAAGATACTATACCACAGGATTATTCACTTACCAAAGGATACTATACCACAGGACTTATTCATTACCCAAAGGAATATATTCACTTACCAAAGGAATATATCACAGGACTTACTTACTTGTTTACTTTAAGTTCTTTTACAACTGGCCAAGGATGGTGGCCAGATACTTAACACTTAGTAATTTGTTTCAATTTTATATAAACTGACTTAAGACAAGAAAGGTTTTTGACAACGATTGCTGGAATAGTTCTGACAATCAGGGAGAACACTGCTAAGTGGTTTACGATGTGGAAATTGCTGACCACTCCCCGGGGACAGATGATTAAATAAAGGGGAAGGGAGAATGGCAAAGAGAAACAATGAGGGAAGAGAGAGGGGCAAAGTGAAACAGGGAGGGAAGAGGGGGAGGCAAAAAGAAACAAGGAGAAAAGACAAGAGAGGCATAGAGAAAGTGGGAGTGAAAGAGAGAGAGAGGCATATAGAAAGAGGGGGAGAAAGAGAGAGATGCAAAGAGAAACAAGGAAGGAAGAGAGAGGGGCATAGAGAAAGAGCGGAGAGAAAGAGAGAGAGAGGAGAGCATAGAAAAATAGGAGTGAGAAAGAGAGAGAGGCATACCGAGAGAGGCAAGAGAAAGAGGGAGGAGAAATAGAGAGAGAGTCATCGAGAAAGAGAGAGAAGAAAAAGAGAGGGCCATAAAGAAAGAGGGGGAGAAAAAGAGAGGCATAGAGAAAGAGGGGGAGAAAGAGAGTCATTGAGAGAGAGGAGCAAGAGAGACATAAAGAAAGGAGGAAGAAAGAGAGAGAGAGACATAGAGAAAGATGGGAGAACGAAAGAAAGGAGACATAGAGAAAAGGGGAGAAGAGAGAGGAGAGAGAGACATAGAGAAAGAGGGAAGAAGGAGAGAGAATGAGATAAAGAGGGAGGGGAAAGAAAGAGATGCAAAGAGAAAGAGGGGGGAAGAGGAGAGGCATAGGGGAAGAGAGGGAAAGAGAGACATAGAAAAAGGGGGAGAAAGAGAGAGACATGGAGAAAGAGGGAGAAAGAGAGATGACATAGAGAAAGATGGGGGGAGAAAGAGAGAGGGATGTATAGAGAAAGTGGGGAGAGCAAGAGAGAGAGACATAGAGAAAGAGAGATAGAAAGAGAGAGAGACATAGAGAAAGAGGAAGAGAAAGAGAGAGACACAGAGAAAGAGGGGGAGAAAGAGAGAGAGAGAGAGAGACATAGCATTAAACAAAGAAACAATACCAAGCAACCCATGGGAGGTGCGTGCTCGTGCATACTAGGAAAGGTGTTACGATTTTTGTGACCATCTTTAGGCTTAAAGTAAGAGCTCTCTCCATCGGGGATCCCTTGTATTAAGCAGCAGGCGATCCTTAGTGAAGAAACCTTTGGTTGCTCCTTGGTGTTCCTCGGTGTTGGGTATGGTCCTTTGGTTGTTTCTTGGTGTCCCTTAATTTTGGGTAAAATCCTTGTGTTCAGCTAAGTATCTTGTTGCAGGTCCGTTCGTCAATGTCAAATAATTTGCAAATGAACGGCTGTCAATATCAGCGATTAAATAGTTAACTAACCACGTATTCGGGCTGTTGATTGGCTGGTGTTTAAACCACGTGATCTCGCTGAGACTATTAAGTTTTTAAGGGTTAGATTAAAGCATGCCTTATATCACAAAATAATCCAATAAAATGTCCTTCCTCATTGGTTGACAAATACCATGAAGGCTGCGCACGGTGGTTCTCAAGATGGATTGATATTTTCGGGTAGATCTAACGGAGGATCGACTATTACAAAATGGATAGGTAGCCTATTCATTTTGTGATGAAGTGTAAAAATATTCAAAATTGAAAGTTAAGTGTTAATTTGCAAGCAGTTACGGAAAATAACAACAATTTCATTGACAGCTTTTAATCCTTGTTTGACCTTTTGCATTGCATTCTCATTGGTTAAGGATGTCAGTGAGAGCAGATAATCCCTGGGGTAAAAAGGTTAAAGTTTGACAGATTGGGCTGTAACAGTTCTTAGCTCAGCACCACTTGACAAAGTCTCTGCGACATCTTTCTTGGTAGCAGCTTTCTCAAAGACATCATGTTCTACTTTTCAGCTTCATCGGGGTGTCCTTAGAAGTAGTGATCGATCATCACATGCCATGGGTGTTCACGACTGATATTAAAATGTGGTAAAGACTACTGGATACGACCTCGAGTGTCTTCAGTCTCCCTGTACAGGGGTTATTACACTTGTGGTAAAGACTACTGTACATGACATCGAGTGTCTTCAGTCTCCCTGTACAGGGATTATTACACTTGTGGTAAAGAATACTGGACACAACCCTCAAATGTCTTCAGTCTCCCTGTACAGGGGTTATTACACTGTGGTAAAGAATACTGGACACAACCCTCAAGTATCTTCAGTCTTCCTGTACAGGGGTTATTACACTGTGGTAAAGACTACTGGACACGACCTCGAGTGTCTTCAGTCTCCCTGTACAGGTGTGTGTCAATATCTGACATGAGTATACTTCCACTAGGAAGTAAACCCTTACCAAATATTCCAACATCAATTAAATTTAATATGAATACAGAAGAATCATACTGGTTTGATGTCATTTAGTATAAACAGGACCCTTATTACGGCTAAGCACTGATCTAAAAGAGGAAAGTAATGGTATACGACCATGAGTGTCTTCAGTCTCCCTGTACAGGGGTTATTACACTGTGGTAAAGACTACTGGATACGAAATCGAGTGTCTTCAGTCTCCCTATACAGGGGTTACTACGTAGCTGGAGCGGGTGAAGTAGAATGCATATCTTACCCAAGGGTAAGACGTGGCTCACGGAAAACTTTCTGAATTTGATTGATGAAGGCACCGGGTGGTTAAACTTCTACTTTAATCTGAAATCATGAAAGGCAAAAATAGATTTACCAAGTTTATATAACGCGTTCCTCGTAGTACCCAAGAGAATAACAATATGTCGCATTATATCACAATAAAAATTCATGATATTTTTCCGTTTTCCACCATGCATGTCAGACACAAGGTCTATTCTAGTAGGGGCCAGCTGCTAACAGAAGATCATGGGATGGCAGGCACAAAAATTCGTGGATCCCCTCTGCATTCTCACTAAAGAGAGCACCTCGGACACTAGGCAATAAACCCAGCCCTCCCTTAAATCAAGGGGACAGGTGTTGCCTGAAAGGGATGGCCTTCTGGGATCATGCCTTTAATAATATCCCTGGTCCAGTGGCCGAAGCCACCAGATACAGGGCTCGAAACCCGAATCCTTCTGCACAATACACACTTTATGGCTTAAACAGGAACTGTGCAAAGCTTGATTTCTCCCCCGAACGTGGTTACTTGGACATGAATAAATGTCTGCTTCCCAAAGCCGAATCTATTAATTGTTTTATTTAAATGACATAAGTAGAAATATAAAATATTAGGAAGTTGAGTTATTATTTTTGCTGCATTGCAACATCCGTATTTATTTTGCAACTGCGAAACAGCAAATAATTAAAGAATTAGATAGAAAAGTTCCTCCAAACCTTTTGGCAATCAGTTGTTTTATTCCTTGCAACTTTCGCTGTGTCTTCAATGGTTCCAGTAATTTGGAGATATCGAAAAACGCATCGAAGAATTAATCGAATCAAAAACTGGAATAATTACTTTATGTGAGAATATGCACTTTAAGTGAAAATCTTCAGTTCATACAGAGGCTAGAAATAAAGAAATAAAGAAAAGGAAAGAAATAAAGAAAGAAAAGAAGAAAGAAAAGAAAAAAAAGAATGAAATGAAAAAGAATGAAAGAGTGAACGAAAAAAAGAAGAAATAAAAATAAAAAGAAAGACAGAAGAAGAAAAAGAAAGAAAGAAAGAAAGAAAGAAAGAAAAGGAACGAGAAAGAAAGAGAGTGAGGAAAGAAAAAAGTGAAAAAAGAAGGAAAAGAGAAAAGAAAAGAATCCCAAAGGAAAAATTTAAAAAATAAAAAATAAGAGGGATAACTTATGGAAGAAAGAAACAGAAGAAAGAAAGAAAAGAAGAAAGAAAGAAAAGGAAGAAGGAAAGAAAAAAGAGAAAGAAAGCGAGAACAAAAGAGGAAGAAGGTTAAATAGATAACGAAAAAGAAAGAAAAAAAGAAAAGAAATAGATACCGAAAAAGAAATATCGACGAAAAAATAAAAAAAAAAAGAAAGAAGAAAGAAAGAAAGAAAGAAAAAAGAAAAAGAAAAAGAAAGCGAAAACAAAAGATGAGCAAGGTTAAAATAAATAACAAAAAAGAAAGAAAAAAGAAAAGAAAGAAATACTGAAAAAGAAATATCGACGAAAATAAAAGAAGAAGAAAGGAAAGAAAGAAAAGGAAGAAGGAACCAAAATTATTAAAAGTAAGCACACTCTAACGCCGTTACGTATGCTAGTAATTGCGCATGTGCAAGACTGAAAATAAAATAATTAGCAATGCAGTCCGTTATGGATATATAATAGTTCGAGTCTTGCAGTTTCAATTCCCAATTTTCAATTTATAGCAATTGAAGATTTCCTCACAATGCTATTGTATAGGAAAACCATTTGCCTCATTTACAAGATATTTCATAGGAAGCTGAGAGAAAATACATACAAGTGAAAGCGCTCTTCTTTACGCCACACCACACACACACACACACACACACACACACACATATATAATATATATATATATATAATATATATATATATATATATAATATAAGTGTATAATAATGGAAATAATTCGACAGTATGATAGAAAATTTATAGAAAAACAAATGATAATATTAGTATGCTGACAGATATCTGTTTCGACCTTTTAATAAAGCGGTCATCCTCAAGAGCAACTATATTTATGAAAGGAAAGAGGGAATAGTTAACGTTTGCCACGAGAGGCCACAATAACGCTCTCGTTCAGGGCCGGAATATCTTTTAAAATTATATATTATATATATATAATGATATATATAGAAAAAGTGAATAAAGGAAAAGAAAAGTATAGAATGGATAATATAGGATATTTAATCAATATTACTTACATGTGTTTCGGTCAGGAGTTATCCATGTGTAAATTATTCAAACTATTATTATTTTTAAATAATCAAATAAAATTAAATAATAATATAGATTATTCATTTGATTATTAAAAATAATAATAGTTGAATAATTTACACATGGATAAACCCCTGACCGAAACACGTGTAAGTAATATTGATTAGAATATCCTATATATCCATTCTATACTTTCTTTCCTTTATTCATTTTTTCAACATACCGCCGATTTTCACTTTCCAGTTTCCTTATATATATATATTTATATAATATATATATATAAATATTATATTATATAGATATATATATATAATATATATATATATATATATATATATATATATATATTATATATCATACTATGTTAAATTATGATGCCCTCGTCGAACTGTGAGATAAGCGCATAATTTGGAGAGAAAATTATCACCTTTATCTTAAATCGTTGATAGCGTCGTCCAAAGCGTTGTTAGAGTCGTCCAACCTTTTGTGCTTGAGGAGGAGCATATCTCGAAGAAGTGTCCAATAATTTTCTCCAACCAGACAATGTCACAATTCCTCAACTATTGATTACCTCTGTACCCTTACGTATTATATGAGACAAGTGCTTTTTTTTGTTACGTTTCTAATCAAATCTCCAAAAGTTCTTCAGGAGAGACTTAAATAATATATATTGTGAGACAGACGATGTCGCTAATATCGAATTATGTCCCCGCGCACAGCTGCTAGCTGTGACCCACACCCAACCTTTGACCTTAACGTGTTCGTTTGCGTCTTTCCATTATTGTATTTATCCCGTTATTTTGTAGAATCCGACTTCAGTGCTAAAGTTCTATTTCAACTACATTTTTTTTCTTCAGAAAATGTCCCCAGAATAATAACTAGATAATCATTAAGGCGTCTGGGGTGACCTAAAGTCGGTATCAGCCAGACAGCGAGGTAGTCTATCGCCTTTTCACTAGTGCTAGACCAATGAGATTGTTTGTTTTGGGGGGCCAGATTGCTGGTGTAATCCAACAGACTTCTGGTTAAATTTTATTGCAACTACATGTTTTCTTCAGAAAATGCCCCACCCAAAAAAAAAAAATAAATAGAAAATCATATGTATACACGATCAACATGATCCAGAGTCCCACATACTCCTGCGGTTACTCTTGCCAAAATGAAGAGATGACCTTCTTCTTCAAAGTAGTGGCAGTCACTATATATAGAGAGAGTCAGATCTTTGCCCTGAAGAGCACTAAGGGAAAATTTAGTAGGTATATCTGAATCATTAGGCTTATCTTTATTATTTGCTCTACTTAGGTATTGAGCACTCTTTACTTGTGAGCTTTAGAATATTCTGGTGGTTTATATATATATATACATATATATATATATATATATATATATATATGTTGTGTGGTTTTAAGGGGTCAAAAAAAGGACAAACAACGGGTAACGAAAAGTAGAAAAATGTATTAACAGAAAGTAGAACAATACAATAGAGAGATGTGGAAATTACGTCCGACGAACAGAGTTATTGGCACTCGCATTGGCTTGCTTAAGCCACAATTATCCCTGTTTATTTATAGTAAGCTGTTGGCGCATTCCATTGGTCTTATAGGGTGTGTCACCTATAACAATATATATATATATATATATATATATATATATATATATTGTTTTTTCTTTTTGCCAAGTATTATAGTATCAACCGATTATTTTCGGTTGGTCTCTTCTGTTTTGCAACTTTTTTTCCCAGATTATGTTTGGTAGTTATATTTTTTACAAGCAAACTATTTGCTGTTTTTTTTCTTACCGCAGGGTTTACCAACACGTTTGGTATATTAAATATATATATATATATATATATATATATATATATATATATATATATATATATATATAATGTAAAGTCTTCGGGGTGGCCTAAATTCGGTATTAGTCAGACAAAGAGGGAGTCTATCTTCTTTTCCCTAGCGCTAGAATTAAGGATATTTTTTTTACGCAGGATTGCTGGTATGAACCAAAGCGCTATTGTGTTCACTTTCGGACTAATACCCTTGGGAAAGGTATGAACACCAACATTCCCTCAGCTATGGGTCAAATAGTACTCTTACTGGCATTCAATTACGCCGGAGACTGATACTCCATTAAACAAAGAAACGGAACCAAACCAGTTCAAAACGGAATATGATAATACCAATTGACCGTAGAAGACTATACGCTACGTGTTTTTTTTTCAGATCTAAAGCTATTGAAAAGTTATATGCACCTATATATTAACCAATACCTCCAGACAAGCAGGATGCGATGGACGGTCAGTTTCTTAAGAGGATTTTAACAGGTTTGAATTCGGAGTTTTCTTTCTCCTAGACCTGTTGCCTAACTTAAGTTAAAGGGTCCAGTCAGTCTTACTATTTATCGATAACTGAAGAAAGAATTATTGGAGGCAAACGTTTCCTATGAATATTAGCGATGACCAAAAAATTCAACAAATAATGATCCTAGTCTGCCTGTATATTTTCGGTGCAAAACATTATTACCACTAAATTGCTAAGAATATCTTAGTTGGTTGTCCGTTGATTCATTCATGATGACACGTCATTACACTGAATGCGGACCATAAAAGAATTCCGCTGAAGTTGATGCAAAAGGATCAAGGAATGCATAATGAATATATAATTCAGTGGTGTTAATTTGAATTGTATGACAAGTTTATAACGTCATCAGAAAGTCTGGAAAACGCCTTCGGGATATAATATATATATATATATATATATATATATATATATATATATATATATATATATATATGATAAGGGTTTTATAATTTGCTTAAAGCATTGTTCATATTGGTTTGTTGGTTGATTTTGAAGGCTATCACAATGCAAGTGTAAAGAAAAAGGAGATAACTATGGTGTTGTTTGTTAACCTGTGATTTATTCTTAATATATCGAGATAAAAAATCTCTTCAACAGAAAATCTCCAGAACTGAAGTTGTTGCTAGTAGCTTTCCATTTGGTTCTGTCTCATACCTTCCAAACTGTGTGTGGTGTGTGTGTGTGGTGTGTGTGTGTGTGTGTGTGTGTGTGTGCTTATGCGTGTGAGCCTATTTAGTTTTTTATTATCATTCCAGATCTGGCTAGCCTTCTAAGCATAAATGTTTTTTTTTTTTTACTAACAAGACCACATAATTCTCTTTTCTTATATATATATATATATATAATATATAATATTATATATATATATATATATATATAATATATGTGTGTGGTGTGTGTGTGTGTGTGTGTGTTTGTGCGATCAAAATTCAGAATTGGCCTAATCTTTTTTTATGTTGTTATTAGTGGTCAGTTTGATTATTTATGTGTGTGTGTGTGTCATTTTTATGTCTATCAAAATCACCTATCGTGTGTGTGTGTGGTGTGGTGCGGTGTGCGTGTTCTTAAGTCCCAACACCATATGTGTGTTATTATATATATATATATATATATATATATAATATATATATTCACTAACCCCTCTGCACGAGTTGGATGTGCCAATAGGTCAATTTCCTAATTGGAGTTTAACAGGTTTGAATTCAGAGTTTTCTTTCAGCTAGACAAGTTTCCTAAAAAAGCTTAGAGTGCCTAAGCAGCCCTACTATTTACCCATAGCTCGAGGAAAATAGTTGGAAACATATCTCTACAAAGGCGCTTATGTGAAATGCGAACAGCCTCGTCCAGGATTTGTACATGGGTCGTCAAGTCCACGCATATATGCATTTATACATTAATCTGTTTCTTTATAATGCATTTGGCTGGTCGATATAAAGAATAGCAAAGCTGTGTGAATGCAATAATAGCTTTTATTTGTGTTTATCAAAGAAAAAGAGAAAGCCAAGAATGAAAGTCGATCTCAAGCGTTGCAGGACGGAAAAGAAAAAAACAAACAAAGAAAACAAAAAGAAAAAACTCAAGAAAAAAAAATTAATATAATCAAGAAATAATGATTGATGTAATCAGACGTAAATTAGTTTTGTAGCATTAAAAGAATAAAAGGAATAAAGAAAGAAAGAAAGAAAGAAAGAAAAGAATAAAGAAAAATAGAAAGAATGAAGAAAGAAAGAAAGAAAGAAAGAAAGAAAGAAAGAAGGAAATAAAGAAAGAAAGAAAGAAAGAAGAATAAAGAAAGAAAGAAAGAAAGAAAGAAAGAAAGGAAGAAAGAAAGAAAGGAAGAAAGAAAGAAAGAAAGAAAGAAAAGGAAAAAGAAAGAAAGGAATAAGAGAGAAAGAAAGAAAGAATAAAAAAGAGAAAGAAAGAAAGAAAGAAAGAAAGAAAGAAAGAAAGAAAGAAGAAAGAAAAGAAAGAAACAAACAAACAAACAAACAAACAAAGAAAGAATAAAGAAAGAAAGGAATAAAGAAAGATAGAAAGAGAAAAGGAATAAAGAAAGGAAAAAGAAAGAAAGAAAGAAAGAAAGAAAAAAGAAAGAAAGAAAGAATGGATAAAAGAAAGAAAAGAAAGAAAGAAAGAAGAAAGAAAGAAGAAAGAAATTAAAGAAAGAAAGAAAGAAAAAGAAAGAAAGAATAAAGAAAGAAAGAAAAAGAAGAAAGAAAGAAAGAAAGAAAGGAATAAAGAAAGAAAGAAAGAAGAAAGAAGAAAGAAAGAAGAAAAGAATAAAGAAAGAAAGAAAGGAATAAAGAAAGGAAGAAAGAAAGAAAGAAAGAATAAGGAAAAGAAGAAAGAAAGGAAAGAAAGAAAGGAAGAAAGAAAGAAAGGAATAAGAAGAAAGAAAGAAAGAAAGAAATAAGGTAGGAATGAAACAAGAGCAAAATCAATCAATCATACTATTGTCTCACAACCCCGTTACCACGGTTACGCTATGTCTCACGGGACTTGTCATCATCCTTCCAGCGAGCAAAAGCAGACAGCACACATCACATTATATAATTTTCTTATTTCTTTCTTTTCATATCATTGTCTTTTGTTTTGTTTTGTTTTTTTGCTTCTTCTTTTTCTTTTAAATATTATTCATATCTTTTATTTTATATATATATTTTTTTCACTTTATTTTCATTTAAATGAAGTTAGTAATTTGACGTCCCATTATAGTTAGGAGGTCACGTACATCTTCTCCCTCTATCTCTTCTCACTTTATCCCCCATACCACTTCCCCCCCCCCCTCTCTCTCTCTCTCTCTCTCTCTCTCTCTCTCTCTCTCTCTCTCTCTCTCTCTTCCCCCTTCATCCCACAGCTAATCTCTAAAACAATACATTTCCACCGACATGAAGCAACTGATTGGGCTAATACGGATTTTACAAGAGCACAATGTACTGACCATAGAAACACTCGGGTGGAATTTCTCTTTCATCTTCAACAGCACTATTTCAAAGCATCTATACTTTTTTTTTGTATCAAAATAGTTTGGTTTGGTTTGTTTTTACGGCATATCAACCTCAGTGGGTCATTTAATGCCGATAAAGTTTTGAAATAAATCGATTCTTAATGGATAATACATTTTTTTTATAAATACATTTTTCTAATTAACCCATAGATGGGACCCTAACAGGGACTACCACTCCGGGTCAGAGTGGACCAGGGAACAATTGTGATGAAGGGGTAGTCCGCATTCCCCAAAACTCCAAAAACTGAAACCTCACGATCAGATTAACGTCATTCCCAAGACATGAAGACCCTCTGCCACCGCCTCCTAGCGCACATATGATAAAAAGTGTTGGGTTTGCTATAAGAGCAATAGGGTTGGGGCAATCATATAGGTGCTAGGGTATTTTGTGTATTTAAGCATAAATTGTTGAAGACAGTCTAGCTGTGTTTGATTATAACAATACCAGCAATAAAATAAGGATGCGTGGAGTTTAGGGTAGGTAAAAGTACTAAACGTAAGCTGGGTTAGTGAGCATCATAGAAGAGAAGATTAGCCTAGGCCTACGGGAGGTCTCAAACTTCACTTACGATGTATCAGACGCAGGGCAATTTTTTGAGCCAAAATTCTGGAAAAAAAGTGCGTCAAATACGGTCATTCTTTTCTATAGTAAACTCATTAACAATGCCTTTTCTATAAGACATGCCTTTTCTATTCTAGCATTGATAAGAAAGCATTTCTATATTAAAAAGCTTTTCTCTATCAAAATCGCTAGCAAGAATATGCGCCCTCCCTGTGTAAGTATTTACATTTTAATGTAATGAAATATATTGGAAATACTAAAGAAATTAGATAAGAACTTATTTTTATTATATTCTAATTAGTTTCTATATAACATCATTCATAGTATTGATTTGAATATGTTGGAGAATAAAACAATAATATTTGAGATCAAAAACAAGTAATTATTTATTAAACTATTATTAAACCATACATTATGTCAAGCTTCATCTTTTAGTGACATATAAGACACTTTGCAGGATTTTAAACGCACTAATAACATGGGCTGTTTTGAGGCAAATCCAACTCACAGACATGATTAAATAAGCTTTAATCTATATATTAATGATTTTGAATATAATTAGATACTCATTGATAAACTTACGCATTTCCTGAGGTTATTGTGACGTAAACAGTGACATAGTTTCGGTTACAGACTGATTCAGAATGCACATCTGCATTGAAATAAACCGCGTTTATATTCTATAGTAAACTCATTCGCCATGCTTTTCTATAGTGAAAGAATTGCCTATGTATTTCTATACTAAATGATTTATAATTTAGCAGGAATGTGAAAAACTACCCAGCGATTACTTTTTAGGAAGGTTAGGCCTGAATGCATAGTTGAAAAATTGGTTTAAGTTTTGTTTAAAGATTTCAGTTGAATAGATTTATTTTAATTATCAAACCATATTGGCCTTATGGCAAACCCCAAGCCTTTTTTATCATATACTAGCAAAGAAAAAAACTCCTCCGGGCGATGTAAAAATTAATTTTTGAAAGATATTGCCTGAGCAGGGTTGTTAAAAATTTAGTGTCAGAGAATATAATAAGTAAGCGAAACCATCAAATTTATTAATGGAGTAAAAAACACACAAAAAACAACAATTTTAAATGGAAAATTAGTCTTGTCTCCCTCAAATGAAATGTTGCGTGTATCTATTAATTATTAATCAAATAATTATTTTCTATATTTTACACATAAATTTTACACAAAATCGTAGGTATTTATTTATTTATAAACTTTTTAGTTAACTTCTGGTTACTGAAAAAAAGGGCAAGAGTTCAAAAAACAATTTTTTAAATTGCTAACTCAAATTTTGAGTGTATATAACACAGTTTCTTTTTAATTCTATGTATTAACAATTTTCACTATAAATTAAATACTCATTAATAGACTTGAGAATATTGTGACATAAGCTGTGATGTAATTTTGGTTACAACCAGAAATACACCCTGTTGAGTAACTGGGCGCCATCCTTGGTTCCAGTTGTAAAAGAACTTAAAGTAAACAAGTAAGTAAATCAATAAGTCCTTGTAGGATAGTGTCCTTTAGGTCCGGGGTCCAAGATGATCCAAGTGTCAGTGAGCTAAGATTAGAATCGGCTAGTATAAATACACCAATAGCAGCAGCAGCACTGCCAGGGATTGGATAAGAAGGCTGATCACAGGATAGTCGACGAGTCTATAAGTAGAGGTGACCATTTGCCTCATGCCTTATATCCCCAAAAATTCCAACACACCCAATCTCCATTATTAATAGAGATGTGCTGGAAGATGGTGATTGAGAGTCTTAGTGTCCTGGATATGAGGTTAAAACTGCATCTGATGGTGAAGTTCCAATTTTGGAGCTCTGGGGAATGTGTAGTAGCCCTTCATCGTTATTACTTCCGGGTTTACTCTTACGCAGAATAGAAAAAATAAGATTTTTTTAAATGTATTAAAAACTGAATTTAAAGAAAATTTTGAAATACCATCGCGAATAAATTATGGCATGTCAACCCTTGTTGAGTTATTTTATGCCATTTTTGTTCTATTTATTCGCGATGGTTATTCAAAATTTTCTTATTTTTTTCAGTAATATTCATGCTTTTTCTCATACCTGAAGATGCCGCAGTAATCCGGTTGAAATAAAATTTTGAATAACCATCGCGAATAAATTATGGCATGTCAACCCTTGTTGAGTTATTTTATGCCATTTTTGTTCTATGTATTCACGATGCTTATTCAAAATTTTATTTCAACCGCATTACTGCGGCATCTTCAGGTGTGAGCAAAAGCATGAATATTACTGAAAAAAATTAAGGAAATTTTGAATAACCATCGCGAATGAATAGAACAAAAACGGCATGAGATAACTCAACAAGAGTTGACATGCCATAAAATCCAACAAATTAAACCAAAGCAAATACGCATAAATCTCTGTATCCTTAGTTAGACAAAAGGATTATTTGAATTGGCTTACGATGGAGAATGCGAGAAACTTGTCTGTTGATAACATTTTAATCCCATTAGTTTTCTGTCGTAACTTTCATTGGCAGGAGCTTATCCTCCATATGAACCCGCCCAGGCTATGTAGTTCAAATTCAAAAAAAAAAAAATTGACACTACTCCAACATCCCTCGTAGAGGGAAGGCTGCAAACTAATCAGCTTTCTAAATATAGTATTGTTGTGTGTAAATTTTCAAAAGTTATTTGCTATATATATATATACATATATATATATATATATATATATATATATATATATATATATATATATATTGAAAATCACATTAGCGTGAAACTGAAAGCAAGCATCGTTGATTTTATGTCCGCGCTACACTAACTTTATATATATATATATATATATATATATATATATCTTATTATAATGGAGATTGTGGGTTTGTCTGTCTGTAACCGAAACTATATTACTATTCAAGTCACAATTCCCTTTGTTATTTACATCACATTCTCCATGATTTTATTCTTATTTAAACCTCAATTATTGATAAAATTGTTTTACATCATTAAGACTGTTGACCATATCTACATGATATTTTCTACGTACCCCACTTGTACGGGTAAGGCACAAGGCCCTATTTATGTGGGACCACCCACAAGCCGAAACTCATGGGGTGGCGGGTGAAAAATTGCGTCGATCCCGTCGGCATTCCCCCTCAAGGGGGGCGCCTCAGGCATAAATCTTAAAAGAAATCCATTGACAAGAAGAAATAACTGTAATATTATTCTTTACTTCCTATTTTAAGTAAATAGTTAAATTAGGAAAATTTACCAATGAAAAACGGGAGTAAGGGAAAATGATGGAAGAGTTAGTTTCAAAGTTGTTCTATTTTTCAATCATACCCCCTCTGTTACTAATATTTTTATTTGAATTCTTATTCAGTTTCATTAGCCTTTCTAATTTAACATGATATTTTATTATATTAAAACTTAAATACTTGCACCCGAAGGGTGCATATATTTGCTAGTATATATAAAGAAGAAGGCTTAAAAATCGGACATTTTGCGGTTATAGATCTATTTCTACCCACAGGTATATTTGTATTTGTTTGAGTTTTATCAGACCGCCACCTTTATTGAAAATGTAAACAGAAAATTCATAGTGCTTTATATATAATTCTTATAACTTACTTAGTAACCCTTCTACGGATATATATATATATATATATATATATATGATCACGATCAACAATTTATAAAGGAATCAAATTATGTCATTAAATAACCAGTAAGAAGTTGACGTGCCGTTAAAAAAATAAATCTAGCCCAACCAAACCTGATGCTATATGGCTCACGTTTTTTAAGTATTTCTAAATGGACAATTTTCGCTAACTTATTTCTTTATAATTGGTTTCAATGGGAGAAAAAAAACTGTAAGAAAATTTCGACTCATTTCCCTCAGGGTTTGCAGCACCGCCTTTCTTTGACTAAAGACCGACATTTCATCCGGGTAGTGGTGAACCCACAATCTCTTGTGTTCTACTTCGTTATACAGTATCGACTTTTTTCCCTCTTTCGTCAGAGTTTGTTTAAAAAAAAAAAACAGAATATTGTTCTAGACATATGTATCACTCACAAAAACATAGTCTAGTAGATTGTGTGTCGTATGTTAAAGTCACACAAACCTAACCAAGGTGTGTAAAAATAAAATTTTCAGCACTTGTTTTCGATATTCTGACGATGTTTAATTGTGTAGCGTTGATTATTTACAAATAATATCTTGATTTTATTGCAATAAACTTAAACTGATCTACCCGAACATCGTTTATATTATTGGACAAAATAAAAACAGTCAACAAATTGCCACAAATTTAATGAAATTTTAAAAGATCACACATTTATTATTACGAGGCGCCTGGAGAATGAGCTAGATGCTGCGTGTGATCTTGAACAAGTCGAGGACACAGCACCCAATAAGGAAACAGCTGTACGGCCACCTACTCGCTATCTCCAAGTCATCCAAGTGAGACGGACTAGACATGCCGGACACTGCTAGAGAAGGAAGGACGAACTCATAAGCGACGTTTTCCTTTGGAAGCCAACACATGGACATGCTAATGTGGACCGACCAGCAAGGACCTACATTGAACAGCACTGCGTGGATAATGGACGCTGCGCAAAGGAACTCTCTGGGAGAATGAATGATGGAGAAGGTTGGCAAGTGATTGTCAGGGATATCCGTGCTAATTGCGGGACACGATGATGATAATGATGATAATAATACTATTGATCTTAATTAGGTACTGATAACATGATACTGAATGTATGCATAATATCAAATAGCGGTTTACTAATGTGCATATTGATATTAAATTTGATTTTGATATACATATATTTGCTTGGTATTATTAATTGCTAATTGATTGTTTGTATTTTAATGGATAGGAATGAAAGACCCGTCGATAAATCTCGAAAGAAATGCATTAACAAAAAGAAATAAGTGTAATTACATTGAAAATTGTCTTACTATGAAACTGCATTGAAAATAAATTTACTTAGAAATATATTGAAAATCGTCTTACTATGAAAATGCATTGAAAATAAATGTACTTAGAAATATATTGGAAATTGTCTTATTATGAAAATGCATGGCAAAGAAATTTACTTAAAATATATTGGAAATTGTCTTACAACGAAAATGCATTGAAAATAAATTTACTTAAAATATATTGGAAATTGTCTTACTGTAAAAATGTATGGCAAATAAATTTACTTAAATATATTGGAAATTGTCTTACTATGAAAATGCATTGAAAATAAATTTACTTAAAATATATTGGAAATTGTCTTACTATGAAAATGCATGGCAAATAAATTTACTTAAATATATTGGAAATTGTCTTACTGTGAAAATGCATGGCAAATAAATTTACTTAAAATATATTGGAAATTGTCTTACTATGAAAAATGCATGGCAAAGATATTTACTTAAAATATATTGGAAATTGTCTTACTATGAAAATGCATGGCAAATAAATTTACTTAAAATATATTGGAAATTGTCTTACTATGAAAATGCATGGCAAAGATATTTACTTAAAATATATTGGAAATTGTCTTACTATGAAAATGCATGGCAAAGATATTTACTTAAAATATATTGGAAATTGTCTTACTATGAAAATGCATAGCAAATAAATTTACTTAAAATATATTGGAAATTGTCTTACTATGAAAATGCATGGCAAAGATATTTACTTAAATATATTGGAAATTGTCTTACTATGAAAATGCATGGCAAATAAATTTACTTAAAATATATTGGAAATTGTCTACTATGAAAATGCATAGCAAATAAATTTACTTAAAATATATTGGAAATTGTCTTACTATGAAAATGCATGGCAAAGATATTTACTTAAAAATATATGGAAATTGTCTTACTATGAAAATGCATAGCAAATAAATTTACTTAAAATATATTGGAAATTGTCTTACAACTAAAGTGCATGGCACATAATTTCCCACCATATCAAAAGAAGAGTATCAGATTTATATGAACATTCCTTTTAGGATGAGTGTAGATATGGTTACATACGTCAACATGTATGATAAGATATCAGGTTTAGGCTATTTTTATTAAACGTTGATTTTGAATTCAGTATTCATAGTTTGGGATGTAAGTGTCTCTCCAATTTCACAAACCATCGAAACAAGATATGGTCAGCAGGGTGTAACGATATATGAGGCGTCAGCAGCTTTTCAACCAATGTTATTAAGCTGAATAATAAAATAAAATTTTGTCATCTTAAATTTTTAGAATAAAAAAGACTGGAATTTAATCAGCATAACACAGAAAAGGAAAGTTTTTTTAAGTTGCATCTATGAAGAACGAAAGAGGCTGTCCGTGTCGTTCAGACATCAAGAGTAGCTGACTACGTCTAAATATTTATAGTGATCTGTGTAAGGGCAGATCATCCTGTTCAGCCTACATCCAAGGGCATATCACTCTATTCTACTCACACAGCAACGTTATTGTATAGTTTATTTATGTGAGCATTTATGAGATGAAGCTTAATATGAATAATTGTGATATTTCGAAATTTATTGTGAATAAAAACAACGTTCAGGCCATTGTAACCTCGGGCTCTGTTTTAGTGTTCTTTTTTATTTATTATTTTGATTAGCTTAAAATAAGTCATATTCAGACGATTGCACATGAATTAAGCTCTGAAAACTGCGTTTGAATACATAGGTAATCGTCTGATGATGAGTTATTTTAAGGTAATTAAAATAATAAATAAAAAACCACCTAAAACAGAGCCCGAGAAAACAGTAGCCTGAACGCATATACACAATAAATGATGTCAACTGTCCTAAATATCATAATTGTTGTTGTATTGGTTTTAAGTGTTTCTACACACTTTAAAAAGATGTTTTATGTATTAGTGTGTAACAATAAACGAACACACACGGTTGGGTTTGAGAAAGCTTTATTCTACTTAGAATACTTTTGTAGTTTACTGGTAGATTATATTCTCTGAAACGTCAAGGGTTTACACAAAAGGAAGGTAATAATAAAAAAGGGGAAGTAACTCTCAATTACTTATTACATAGTACATATTAAAAAAACAAAAAAATAATGTGCAGAAAAACTGAAAACCATTAAAGATTTATAACAAGTTTATATCATGTTTCACTATATGTGATAAGTGTTACCAGTTAATCCACACTTTCTCAAAGTGGTCTACACAAATGCCCTGCGGTCTATACAAAAACCCAGGAGATCTGTAAGTATTCGGAAGTCTATAAGGAGTCTATGGAAGCGCGTGGTGTAATGGTTAAAGTCATGGGAAATTGACTCATCGCCCCGAGTTCAAATCCTGGACGTGGTAATTGCATTTCACTTTGCGCTAATACCCTTGGGAAATGTATGAATCCTATTCTCCCTCCAGTTATGGGTAAAATAGTAGGGCAGACTGGACTCTATAACATTGGTTAGGCAACCGGTCTAGGAGAAGGAAAACTCTGAATTCAAACTTGTTGAACTCTGCTTAATAATTTGACCTTGTGTCATATCCTGCCCGTGCGGAGGGGTTGGTAAATATATATAAGGAGTCTATGGAAGCTAATAAGCCTTCTTAATAATTAGAAGAAATTAATTCCACATGAATCCTAGAGAACATGTTCATGTTGATATATTTTCAAAAGTTTAAGCCCAATATTCATGAACTTTTCAAAAGTCATCAGCTTCCCCTATCACATTAAGAAATTGATATATCCGGGTTAAGGGATATATTCTGAAGTTGGTATTTGGTATATTATCGCAGTAGTAATTGGTACGACGAATAGCAAAGCGTCTGCCGAGCAGTCGTGGTGTCGTCTAGCGAGTAAGTTTAGCTTGTAGGCTTAGGTGTAGGTCCAACAAAGTGTCGACTATTTATACATGACACTGTTCAATCAGATTATAGTGAAGGGTACCAAGGTATTTACATATTCATTATATCAGAAATGTACTTCCTTGGTACGTTATTAAGTGAGTATTAAATATTTGTAGCTCTTTTTTACAGGTTATTCTTACTTTACTGTTTGTTTTACGGTTATTTTACAATTAAATTTCTAACATAAA